>CALYDF020010121.1:0-10167 GCA_944474145.2 Dicrocoelium dendriticum
AAACGGCAACACAAACAAACGGTCAACAGTCGGATTTCTGTCCGCGTCCGGAACGAAATCGGTGGCCGTTAACAACTGTACCGAAAGTTACTTAAACGATCAGAACTATGCAGCAACGTAAAGCAAAATGGTGTGAAAGTGGGCAGCTACGAGTATGATTAAGTTCTATGAGGTTTCTAATTGTCCGATTTCCGCTCGATATCGGAGTGAATGCGCTGTTTGAAAAACGAAGAATATAATTCGGAAACATGACTTAAGCAAATAAAAAAGCGGCTTCTAGCATTATAAATCACATTGCTTCATTACTATCTCGATCGGATTGCACTATAATTTCTATATTTTCCATTAGGAAAATGGTGTTCGAGGCACTGCGAATTGGTTTCGTATGTTCATTTAACATTGAATGCTGCCTGAAAAATATCTAATGGTACTCAATCAATCGACATGTGGATAAGGGATCGATGGAAACTTCATGAAGTGGTGCTGTGAGATTGTGTATTGACTGTCCGATTTTAAATCCGAAATTTGCTTCGCCATAGATTATTTCGGAGAGAAATAGGATTGTCACGGCACTGAACTCGGACTGAAATCGACCACACGGAGCACACTTGCGCTATACATTTTCCATATGATTATTAGCGCAATTGTAATAAGCGAGGTCATATTGTGTAATGCAGCGAAAGTAATTTTGCCTAGCAGAGCGGTTCTAAGTGAGTAATTACAGCGCGGACAGAGAAATACTACTACTAGACACCAGAGTGCGATTCTCAATAGTGCAAAAAAGTGTCCTGTGTTTTCAAACAACCCTAAAACATTATAGTGAAAAGTACGAAAGAGGAAAGTTTGCACTGACGCAAAGTTTGCATAGGGTAGACATTGGAACTCAAATGCAATAGGAACAAATGTAGGTTCGCATGGTCGTTCCATCTGTAGTGCGTCGTTTATCTACGTTGGAATTCTGTGGAAGTTTGGCCAGTTGAATAAGCAAAAGAGACACGTGCGGAACAAGTCCTTGACAAGCATTCAAAACCCACACGTTTTGGGCTTGCAGTCTTTGCCGCGCCGTCCAAATGTAACAAGAAATTGCGGTGTACTATTGTAGTATAATACTGAATACTGAATACTGTATTATAGAGCAAGTAGAAATGGATTCTGTACAACTCTTTCGAGATATGGCGAAAAACGTTATAAAAGTTGTCAACCTTGAATATCATTGTCGTTCTCATGTAATATTTAAAATATTCGACTTAGAATATTTCAAGATTCACAAATGTGGTGTCATCGTAAGTGTGCAGTCGTTCTCTGAATCGAATAGAGGCAAAATGCAAATCTAACGACGTTTTGAACTGTTGCACATATGTTGCCTCAATCACATGTTCGGGCAAACTATTCCAAATGTTTACCACTCTCCGTTCGAAGCACAGTGAGTGGGGAACACGTTTCATATCCGGCACAACAAGTTTGTATCTGTGTCCGCGTGTGCTGCATAGCCCTCATAAGTGCAGCATTGACCTTAACATGGCGAACTCACCGAGATGTAGAATTCGGTAGGTCATAATGAGGTCGACTCGCAAAAGAGGAATATAACAAATTTTGATGCTGAATTTAGTACGAGTGGTTAAGCAAGAGGGGAAAGAAGCGCAACCGAAATAGAAAGGAGGCGTAAGCTGAGATTAAAATTTGCATGTTGATGGCGCCATGGCGACATTTAAACTGTCGCCGTGGGGGACAATAGACGATCTCGGTTGACGTATTCCAGCAATCTATCTCACTAAGTAGAAAAGCGTGTCATCCCCAATCCAAGTGGATGGGAATTTGTGCAAATATGGCCGAGCCCTATGATGAGTATTTAATGGGGAAGGATGGTAAGGATTGGGTAGGGCTGGTTTGATCCATTCGGTTAATGTAAGGTAATGAAGAAAAATTTACTAGGAAGACGACGCTATTGTGTCGAGAACTTCCGTAGCTCGAGCAATCTGTCAGGGTATGATATATGCCGCATCTGGGAGCCTTATGGTACAACTCCTCATAACCCGCCGTACCGCCATCCTCTCACGAGTAAAGCAAGCAGCAAAAGCACGAACGCAGTACCGCAGATGCGGTGTGACAAAAGCCGTGAACAATATAATGATTTCTGCTTCTCTCAGCATCCCATCTGCTTTACAGTCCATGCAAAATGATCGGAAGCCCTTTGATGTTAGTTCGTCTCCCGTTCTCACTAGATGTGAAGTCCCGAGCAAACGTGACACTTAAGACCACTTGTTGCGTCACATTAGGTACTTCGTTCTTTTCTAACATGTAGCTCCTCGCCGGTGCGTTTGATTAATGGCGTAAAAATGCAAAAGTTGATGTGGTTTATTGGCATCTGCCACAGGAGAAAAATCGAAGTTTCTGGCAAGAGCTTGTTGCAAAGATTGGGGACCACTGGTCGCTCACCGTGCATCATTGTACCATTGTTTCAAAAGACTGGTCAGCTGTTTCTTAGTTGCTTGTTGCACCACCTGCACGCGTTACCGTGACACGGAAGCGCACTAAATTGACAACTGTCAAATGGTAGATGCTGGTATGCCAAAATTTCGCTCGCGCAGTCACAGTGGCATGATGGACTGCAGTGACGATAGCATGCCGTGCCTGCAGGCCTGAACACCGGTGCTAAGGTTCTGAAGGTAGACGGACAAACAGATCATGTCCAACATGTGGTTCCGCGCTGATTTTGGAATTCTAGTCAGCATGTCAGCATTGTGTGACGGGTGTCGTTGCGATGGAAGGTCAGACAGAACAATCCGCACACGCGGTTGGGAAATATATTCCTTGCACTAATATAGTCCATGGATTGCTCTTGGTACTACCGATGGATACACCGCTTTGCGGTAGGCCAATATCCTAGCCACAGCGACCCCTGTCTATTCGCTGCCTTAATAAAAAGAAGAAGGGCACACACTGGGGTCATCTAGATAGCTGCAACCGTAGCCTCGTAAAGTTCCTAAAGTGGATTCAGCAGTGCACTGTGGACCCAAATTGCCTACCAACAAAAAGATTCTAACATCATCTAGAAGGATCATAATAGATGCTAAGGCGACATTCTGACCGGCCATACTGCGTTGCCAAAGTTTAGCGGGTGGCTACTCTTGTGGTTGTTATGAATGAGTTACACGAGGGAGCAGCAATGGTTGCCAGGATACAGCAGCTTTTGACTAGATATCATGAGGTATCGGGTGCATCTAATTGCAGTAGCCCACGAAACTGCCGATCCTGATCGCTGTACATCTAGGTGAATTTTATTATAAGCTTGTCGACAGACTTCCTTTGTCTCTGAGTTTGGCTATCAGAAAGACTATGATTGCCTGAAACAGTCGCGTTACGGTACAAGCGAGTACAAGTGGCAGAGGCCCATCTATAAATACATCTTACTTTTACGAATAGGTATAGCACGTAACCCTCTTGTTCTGTTTAGACAATTCCCTTATCATTCATCCTCCCCGACGAATTTGTGGGTACAATACTAATCGCGCCCATTTAGTCGTGAAAGCAATTGTTATTCAGAATCAGTCAACTAGAGGTTGAAAACAACTCAGCACAACTCAACACACGCAAAGTAAAAGATTGCAGCCGAGGCACGCGATGTAAATCACCAATAACGGATGAGTAACGTTCAGGAATTCTACTATCCGGTATGTTGCCGTTAAAAATGGATTATGTAAAATTTATCATATGCTGTGCCTTGAGATCAGCATTGGTGGGGTCTAGGCGAATGTGAGTTGTAAATAAATGCACAATACAAAGAGCACGGAGGTCTACTCTTTAATGTGTCAGCAATTGTGTCCTGTCAAGTACGGAGCCGAGATGGTTCAACCGAGGCCAAATTCGAAGTAGTTGCCTTTATACCTCTTGACCAGATATTCGGTTGGCCGCCTCTCCTCTTCGTTTATTCGCACACAAGCGCGCAAACGTACCGCAAAGCGCAAACAACGCACTTGCGCCGGTAACCTGGGGGTTGCCCATCGCAATATTTTGGCACAGTTATCGAGAGCGTGCTTGCTGGAATAACGTGGGGGCTTAGTGTATCATTTTCTTCTTCCTGCGTCACAAACGGGGCGGTCCCTGAACACGCGCATATCTGCACACGGTGGTTTCCATCAGATAGAAGCCACATTCTTGCCCAGACACCCACGCCACCGTGACTTGAGCGGCCCCCGGGGCGCCACTCAGCCAAAGACGTCCCCGGCCGCGTCAGCGGCGGGACCGACGGGGTCGCCGGGGGGGGGGGGGGGGGGGATTTCGGCCTGTAGGGTCCGCGGGGCGCGGAGGTAAGGGGACCGCTACACGCGGGGGGGGGGGCTCGGGCTGCCCAGTGCAGACCCGTGCCACTCTCCGTATGCCGGGCGTGCACCGTGGACGCTGGGTGTGCTTGTGCCAGGCCCACCAGAGCCGAGTAAGGGCTACTCCTAACGCGGGGCGCTGCGGGCGCCTCGCAACCCTGACCGGACGGGCCCACGAAGCAAAAGAGGGGGGGGGGGGGGGGGGGGGGGGGGGGGGGGGGGGGGGGGGGGGGGGCGGCCCAGCCGATGTCTGATGATAGCCCGCGCCCCACGGCAGGTGGGAGCAGAACCCCCGGGGGGGAGTCGCGTCTGAAACGCACCGTAAAGAAGCTTCTTATACGGGTATGCTGTGTTGTAGCTGTGTGTGTGTTGTTACCAGGGACTGGTTGCATCGTGGCTGCACCACGCCATAGAGTGGGTTGCGCCGCCGAGGGCGGGAGTACGGCATGCTCCCGCTGTAGCACCGGTGAGCCAGTAGGACCAAGAGCGGGCCGCTTAACGGCCCGGACGAGCCCCGAACGCACGTCGTGCCGAGTGCGCCCGGCACGTGCGGGCTCTGCAGGGATTCCGGGCGGCTCTTCAGCGGCCGCCGGGCGTGGGAGGAGCCGGCAAGCGGGGACGTCACACCAACCACGCGATGTACGGTCCCCCCCCGTGTGTGATAGCGGCAGCGCGCGCCGTCCGCAGCGTACCCAGGGTAGAGAAATTGCGGCGCAACGGGCCGGGGGGGGGGGGGGGGGGGGGGGGGGGGGGGGGGGGGCCCCCGCCTACGCCGCACGGTACCAGCGTCCGGTGCAGCCGGGAGTGGCGTGAGGACTCGCATGCGGGCGGTACGCTCGCTGTGGAAGCGACCCGGGGTTGACATGACGGGGGGGGAGGAGGGTCTTTGGAAACATTTGTTTCATTTACTGGGACGTAATGTCATCTCGCTTGAGGACTTTGACGGTTTTAATCAAACCAAGCTTGATGTGCAGGGGTGGTAGATAGATATGATCAGGCTGCACAAGAACTGTATGCTTTACACTCATTTTCCCTGCAACTTACTCCGTCCTCTCTGGGCGCTTTTCTGTTGTGTAAAGCTGTTGTGTTGCTCTACTGTCCCATAAGCACAAGAAACAGCAATATATTGTGACGCATCCTTGCAAACCCATTAGGAGTCCAATGACTGAAGTCAGCACAACCGTTCCAACAGGACATATCGGAGTCCAGTGCAGCTACTATATCCTTCATACTTTCTTAACTCTCCTTCCTCTTGGTGGCATGCAACAGAGGAACAGATGGGTACAAAGTTCTATTGTGGAGCACTGTGGCGTTAAGACTAGGCATAGACCAGTCAATGAACAAACGTCATTCAGGACTGCTATGCCTCAAGCTAAGTTCCTTCATCAGCCCTTCCAAGTCGGAACAGTAACCAAATATTTCTCTCTTACCATAGAAATTGGACAAGTTACTACCTCTCTTTATGTATGCAGTAACATTCGTGTTTGCAGCACGCAAGTGCCCCTGCTGCAACCAAGATGCCAGCAACTCGGCATTGTCTTTAGGCAAGGCTAGTTCAGGTACCAAATCATTCAACTCTGCTTGTTCAATAAGATGTGGATTGACAACCTCAGCTTCGAAGATTTCACGGATGTTAGAATCAGGTGAAGTTGACGATGCGAAGTAACTACGCATCATCAGTGATATGTTCTCGGAAGGCACTGAAATGGGTAAGGAGAAATCGTCTGAAACAGGTCGAACAGCTGATGGAACAATGAACAATGAACAACGATATATTACAGGTAAAAAAGCGATTGCTTTACAAGTCCCGTAGGATGGTTGAAGTGAAATAAACATAAGTGTAAATCGTCAATTTAAGCGTCTAGTGAATTCAAGTGTCCCTTATTCATAGAAACATTGTAGAATGTGTACTGAATTGTTACTATAGAGTAATATGGGAAGTAATATGGGTAAGACATGTCCTAAGAACAAGAGAAACGACCAACGCTTACTCGTGCGCCGCTTTCTTGGATTGGGGTAAATTGATGAATGCAGTTGTAATATATCCGAAATTATATTCCACAACAGCAGTGTGTAAATAGTGAAGCACAAAAGCTGAGAATAAGCACCGTTTTTTTTCGCGTTTGTTTGACGTGGACATCTCTGATTATATAGCGTAATGTAGGCGGATCGGCGAATCATCCAAATCATCATCTTTTGAATACCGTTAGCGTGGGAGAAGAAACAACGTATGTGGGAAGAGCGTTCCAGTGTTCGCATACAGGAAGGGAAAAGAAATTCCGGCGGCATTCCAACCGGCTGTATTGTGTGGCCAGCTTTAGCTGGTGTCCTCTGAGTGTTATATTGCTATTCAGCTTTAGTAAGTGACGACAACAATGGTTTGGATTCCTCAGGATCAGGTAAGTCATTATCAAGTCGCCACGCAGGCGTCGGTATTTTCCACTGTAGACCCCGAGGGTTTTCAGCCTCAATCGGTAAGGGAGATGAAACATGCGCTTTACTTTCTTGGTCGCCCCTCGTTGTGGCAGTTCAAGAGCGGTAAGGTCTTGCTTTTGCCATGGCTGCCAGGCGTGGATGGCGTACTCAGAATGAGGCTGAATGTAGGCGTTGAGCATCTGAGAAAAGATAGAAGGATCAAAGCGCCCGAATGTCCTCTGCAAAAAGCCAAGGTTGTGGTTAGCTTTTTTGGAGGCTTTCTCGGCCTGACGGGAACAGCCCAGATCTTCCTGCACTACCACTCCTGGATCACATTCCGTTATAGTGCGCTGCAATATTTGATTCCTCAGTCTGTATTCGCAAGTGGCTTTATGGCGTATGCTCAACACGTTGCACTTTGTAGCGTTGAACTGAAGGTCCTGGTAAGGGATTATATCCTTGTTTCAGTTGGAAAATTCAATGATACTACTACTGCAGAAGTAGCAGTCTACAGTGCGATCCTTCGGCCTCCTCCACACCACGGGAACTGTAATAGGCACCTTGTTTTGCCTTTGAGTTACTGAGTCAGAAGAAGATTGCACGACACACAAGTAATAGGTGGCAACCACTTCCTATCCTGATCTCCCAGTTTCATCCCGAAGTATGCGTGGTAGGAAGACTTCATTAGTTAATACATGCGTCTGCACAGCGACTTCGTAGTAACCAGTCAACAGATGTACAAAAGTTTGATTTTGGTCATTGACACAGCAGCGTCTCCGGGACATGATCAAGATATCAATTACGGAAGTAGTAATAGTATCAACAGCATATTAACTAGACATGAAACCAACGAAACCAAGGGTATCAGCAGATAAGAGATGGAGTCGCTGCGTCATCATAATCAGGGTGCAGTGAATGAACCTGAACAACACACCAGCTAATGCGCCGCAGGAATAAAAAGAACCTTTTTAATTTATCATGCGCCACATTTTTACTGCTTTCAACAATATAGCCTTAAGCTACTTAATCAAAGCAAGTATATATATATGTATATATATATATATATATATATATATATATATATATAATCAGCAGTCAAAGAAATGGACATGCAGCCAGCAACAAAACCGTGAGAATCAATGAAACATATAATTTCACAGCAAATTGAAAGAAACATCTTTAATCTGTTTTCACACGCCGATTTAATTTTTGTTAACATTTACAAGGTTGAAGAGTTAGACATGTGAATTACTGCAATTCTATACAAAATTATTTCAATGATTCCGGTGGTAAGCCATGTTTTCAAGTATGTTAGGCCATTGACACTCTTCATCCCTGGGTCTCTATCCCTGGAGAAGTAGGGATCCAACGGCTTTTAGATTCGAAGTCGGAGATTTCATGTGATGTCGCCAAGTGGAAGGCTGACCACTACGCAGTCTGCTCAAGTCAGGTCCTTAAGAAGTGAATGGATTGCGGAGCGCTACAAGCCCAGGCAACATGCGTAGGAGGTGTCCAAGCCACCTCAATCGGTACAGCAAAACCAGTTTATAGGAATATTCGCATTCCCTAAGACGCAACCTCGAACCTGACTATGAACTATCAATTAAGGAAACACAGCTCTTAATCAACTTCCAGTATCAGGTGGATACTATGGCCAAGATCACTTCTTTTATACGGTTACAGGGAACCAATCTACCAATCAGAGACGAGCATTCGCTGCATGGAAAGCAATGCTTACCTGAAATTAAAGACAAATTCAACAGATACACGACGTGATAGAAACATTTGATCTGCATATGTGTTATCAACTCACTCGTTGCCATCAGCAAATCGCTATCTCACTTCTGTTGAACAGTGTTACTTTTTGACGATAAACCAAGCGCTAATGTTAAAAGAACAGACAATACGAAAGAAAAGACGTGAGTCGTCCTGCTCAGTAAGGACGCAAGTGAAACGATGCTACCAGGAAATCCGCATTGCTATTTAACTAGCGGACAGAGCACAAAGATGGATCGAAACGGGGCTAAACTTTACGGACGTAGTAATTAACGAAGCCAAACGTATGTCTTATACTCTCTCGACGAAAAGTACTGAAGTTGGAACGAAATGTGGTGACCCCAGTATGTTATGATACCTTGTTGTTCTGAATTTCCGTGGTTGTATCGATTTGCCTGCAGATAAGTTCTGTTGGATACTGTTTACCAGTTATCAACTTTCAGAATAACAGTTCACTTATTCTAAGCATTAAATGTGTAAAGTCGATACCAGCCCCCATTGGCACAATTTCAGGATTGTACGGTTAACTCTGATTCCGGTTGCTCTCGTGTCGCCCTTCGGGAAGCAAGAAAACTGGGCCGTGGTCACAAAGTCATTCATTGAGATTAAACTCGAATATTTATAAAGTATATACGCTATTTACAACAGTCCGTCTCAATGGCTCATCCCTCTTATTTGCATTGTGTCGCTGGCTCCCTTTCCATTGGTTTATGATTGCTTGTGACATTCACTCTGTCTAAATCACCTTGGCTTTCTTAGTCGATGTACGATTGGCGGGATTGGGCCCACGAGCTTCTCCCCTCGGTCCAATGTCACAAGTCTTGGCTCAAGGGTGCAGGAGTATGCGCTCCTTCGTCTGTTGGCTCCTGATTGATCGTTGCACGTTCGGTGGATAGTTGCGTGGTGGTCGCCATTACGGGACAACTATTTGCTGATTGGCTGACCAGTCTGCTTCCGGCAGCATGCTCACTCCTTATCGGTCTGGCCTGTGACGTTCTATGGGCATTAGAGACTTTCCGATCATCGGCATTTCCAGCCCCCTCACATTTGCAAGCCATGTTTTCAAATATGTTAAGCCATTGAGACTCTTCATCCCTGAGTCTCCATCCTGGGAGAAGTACGGATCCAATGGCTGTTAGATTCGAAGTCGGCGATTTCATGTGATATCGCCAAGTGGAAGGCTGACCACTACGCAGTCTGCTCAAGTTAGGTCCTTAAGAAGTGAATGGAGTGCAGCGCGCTACAAGCCCAGACACCATGTCAATAAATGTTCGATATTGACCAATAGTGGTAGGGGGATTGCAGTGCAGTTTCCGGCGGGTTCTCTATCATTACAGTGTATTGTTGAAGCCCGCGATCTAGGTGCCATAATAGTGGACAGTTTTAAGTCCTGGACACAGTGTCGCCATGCTGAATATCAGCGCGAGCTGTTTTACAAATCCAGTATTTAACATCTGTAATAAACTTCCTTGTTGTTTAGAGGAATGTGAGACTTTTGAAGCCTTCAGTAGAGGATTAGCTAATTGTTGGTCTGATCTTTTTTCAGAGATATTGTCGTTATAACCCGGATATGTAGTGTATTCTGATGCTGACACATGAGAGTGTAAACACTGCTCCTATTATTGCCTTATGCTTTTGCAGAAGTAGGAACAGTCAA
>CALYDF020010122.1:0-10235 GCA_944474145.2 Dicrocoelium dendriticum
AAGGCTTTGGCTGAGGACCCGAGTCGTTCTCCTGTCAGGATTGGGCGCCCTGGCAGTATCCTAGTCCATCCTCTCCGGAGGTTAGGAAGTGGTCGATGGCCCACTTCCCGTAAAACCTAGCCATGGGAGACAACAGGTTACGGGTGATATTCTCAATGCTCGATTGGCGTAGAGCACGAGTGCCACGCATTGTCTCTGACGGTGGGAGGACACCTCCGGGTGTTCAATGGTTTGCTACTGCCCGCCTCAAGCCAGGCAGCCCCTGGTCAAATTGGTGCAAACCCGCCAAAAACCCACCTGCGTCTGGCCGTGGTCGCAGGTGCGTATCCAATTACGGTCGCAAAACATATGATAACTGTTCCAGAACCTCAAAGGCTGCGTGTGACGGCCGTCAAGCAGATCCCAATCTGTCTCTGCAATCACATTCCCGAGCTGGATCTGCTCTCCACTGCCTTGTGGGTCAGGCTATTGAGCCAAAGGCTCCGGGTGGAGTCCCTCAAGCAAACCTCCAAACCACCCACTGCCTTGTGGGTCAGGCTATTGAGCCAAAGGCTCCGGGTGGAGTCCCTCAAGCAAACCTCCAAACCACCCACTGCCTTGTGGGTCAGGCTATTGAGCCAAAGGCTCCGGGTGGAGTCCCTCAAGCAAACCTCCGAAGCACAACGACCACCTCGCGTGCGATTGCCCACCAATGCAATCGTATGCCTGCGCGCAAAGCACTCAGCATCGGGTGCTGGAACGTGCGCACACTACTGGACCGGAACTCGAGCGAGCGCCCGGAGCGACGCACTGCACTGGTCGCAATGGAGCTGGCGCGCTACCACATCGATATTGCGGCGCTCAGTGAAACTCGGCTCGCTGAGCAAGGTAAGTTACATGAAGCAGGTGCTGGCTATACATTCTACTGGGTGGGGAACGCCGCCTCAGCACCACGTGAACATGGGGTCGGATTTGCAATATCCGATCGCCTGAATGGCCAGCTGGTGGGTGAACCAACGGGCATCAGCGCGCGGCTGATGACTGTTCGCCTGCGACTCGGAAGAGGTAAGTTTGCTACTTTTATAAGCACGTACGGTCCGACCATGTGTTATCCTGATGACACGCGTGATCAGTTCTACACTGAGCTATCCTCCGTGATACGGTCTGTGCCGAGGAGCGACCGACTATTTCTGCTGGGTGATTTCAACGCGCGCGTTGGGCGTGATGCATCAGCGTGGACAGATGTTATCGGTGCGCATGGCATTGGTTCAGCGAATGCGAACGGTGACAGGCTGCTCTCACTGTGTGCCACTCACGGCCTGACGATCACGAACACTCGGTTTGCACTGAGTGCGAGTGATATAGCAACTTGGACGCACCCACGGAGTGGTCACGCTCACCTGCTCGACTATGTCATCGTACGTCAGCGTGATATGCGTGAAGTGCGCATGACACGTGTACTGCGTGGAGCTGAGTGTGGCACTGATCACAAATTGGTTCGGACCAAACTGTACATATATTTTCGTAAATCGATGTATTGCACTCCCGCCGTGAATCGGCGTAAATTTAACATTCTCTCCCTCGGCACTGTGGCGAAACGTGCTGAGCTGGAGAAGGCGATGGCTGCACGCCTGTGTGGTGATGTGGACTGTATAGCCACAGTGGGCGACCTGTGGCACCACATTCGCGACCAGGTGACAGCTGCTGCGGAGGAGACGATCGGGCGCGCAAACTGTAAGCGGCCTGATTGGTTTGATGACAACAATGTGACGATTGACGCATTGGTGTCAGAGAAGAATGCAGCATTTGCTGCACATGTTGCAGACCCCAGTGACTTGGGGAAGAGTAGTCAGTTTCGCAAACTTCGACGGCGACTGACCCGAGAGCTCCGTCGCATTAAAAATGCATGGTGGACGGAGAAGGCGAAGCAGATGGAATGCTACGCCGAACGCCGTCAACACAAGGAATTCTTTGACTCCTTGAAGGCGGTGTATGGACCGAGATTGGAGCCGCTGAGGACACTGATCGATGGTAGTTCAGGCGCTACCTGCACCCAGACTGCAGACATAATGCAGGTCTGGCGGAAACACTTTGACTGTCTCTTGAACAACCGTTCAGAGATCGACTGGCCTACATTGAATGGCCTGAAGCAGCACGATGTGAAGGCGGATCTGGCAGATACGCCGAGACTGGATGAGACACAGAGAGCACTTGCTCAGCTGCGAAACGGCAAATGTGCCGGAGGTGACGGGATCCCACCTGAAGTATTGAAACACGGTGGACCCGCGTTGTTGACTGCGCTGCACCACTTGGTGCAACGCGTGTGGATTGAGGAGGAAGTGCCTTCTGAGCTGAAGGATGCCCTTGTGCTACCACTGTACAAGGGCAAAGGTAGCAAGCAATGTTGCACGAATTATCGTGGCATCAACTTGCTGAGTTGTGTGGGCAAGGTGATTGCCCGAATCCTGCTCAATCGCCTCGTGAGTCAGATTGTGGAACCAAACGTGGCGGAAGAGCAATGTGGATTCCGTTCGGGTCGCAGCACTATAGATATGGTGTTTGCGGCTCGTCAGTTGCAAGAGAAGTGCAGAGAACGACACCAGCCTTTGTACTCGCTTTTTGTTGATTTCACCAAGGCATTTGATACGGTGAACCGCGAGGCACTGTGGCTGGTGTTGGGTAAGTTTGGTTGCCCGCGTAAGTTTGTAAGTTTAATTGAATGTCTGCACAGTGGTATGCGAGCGAGGGTGCAGCTGAGTGGAGAGACCTCTGATGACTTTACAGTTGTCTCTGGTGTGAAGCAAGGCTGTGTGTTAGCTCCTGCCCTGTTTAATATCTATCTTCATGCAATGTTGTCTTGTGCTTTTGATGCGGCTTGTGTTTACGGTGTTCGTGTGGAGCACCGTATTGATGGTGGGTTGCTGAACATCCGTCGTTTCGGTGCGAGAACTCTAGTCTGTGAGACAACTATCCGTATGTTGCTGTTTGCTGACGACTGTGCGTTGTTTTCACACAGCGCGGATGAGTTGCAGCACATGACTAGTGCTCTGGCTTCGACAGCGGCCAAATTCGGGCTCACCATCAACACAAGCAAAACTGTCTGTCTGTTTCAGCCTTCACCGGAGGTGCAATCTTCAATATTGCCGCAAATCAGCATTGGTGCTGAAGTATTGGAAACCACCTCCCGCTTCTGCTACCTTGGGAGTGTGATGTCGACTGATCAGCAGCTACACGTTGAGTTGCGTAATCGCGTGTCGAAGGCGGCAGCGGCATTCGGGAAGCTTGAGTACCGAGTGTGGAACAACCATCAGCTTAGCATTGGCACGAAGCTGATGGTGTACAAATCCATGGTACTGTCCGTTCTTCTATACGGCAGTGAAACGTGGACGATGTACCGTCGGGATGTGCGATATCTCGAGCGGTTCCATCAGCAGTGTCTGCGACGAATTCTGCGGATCGGCTGGGGCGCCAGAGTTGCAGACACGGAAGTGTTGCGCCGAAGTGGGATGTATGCAGTGGACGGCATACTTTTACTGCGACACCTGAGATGGCTCGGTCATGTGAGCCGTATGGATTCGACGCGGATACCGAAACAACTTTTATACGGTCAGCTGAGTATAGGGAAGCGGCATGCTGGGAAACCAAAGTTACGTTACCAGGACATGATTAAAGTGAGCCTCACACGTTCTAATCTTGATTGCAGATCATGGGAATCGAAGGCGGTTGATCGGCGTGCATGGCGCGATCTAATCACGAAGGCAGTTGCTGAGGTGCGGGAGAAATCCCTCATGCATGCAGAGAAGAAGCGGCAAGTGCGGAAGCGGCAAGCACCGATGAATTGTACTCCATCGACATCGAGCGCATTGTGCTGTAGAACATGCGGTCGCGAGTGCCTTAGTCAGGCAGGCCTAGTGAGCCATGAGAGAGGTCACTCGGGACCACTGCCGAAGCGACGACGGGTCCCGCAGTGAACGTAGGCAGCACCGGCGCAGCGTTTGTAGGCACGCTGAATTCGATTTACTAATCGCATGCTTGCATGCTAAGTCTCTTTATTTCAGGTGGTGGGTTTTCGGTTCTCTCCTAATGCCTTTCTTTCTTTCTCATATAAATGTCTAGTGGGCCATGAGCTGTGCCATTTGGGGCCACTACAGAAGCGACGACGGGTCCTGCAGAGAATTACGACGAGCCGGCGCAGCGTTTGTAGGCACGCTGAATTCGATTTACTAACCGCGTGCTTGCATGCTAAGTCTCTTTATTTCAGGTGGTGGGTTTACAGTTTTTACCTTACTGCTTTTCTTTCTCATATAAATATCTCCCTGTACTCTATTCCATTAACTTGCACACATCGCTTCAGCCAGTTGTATTCGATTTCCATAGCATTTTTGTGTTTGTGGCATTCCGTGAACTATACTTCCTGACCTCGTGCACTTAGCTAGGATTTGTTTGTAAACAACTTATTACGTATGCTATTTAATTAAGGTTTATGTCACCGTTTCCTTATGCATTAATCGAGTTTTTCTCTTTTCTTTCTTTCTTCTCTCTCTCAAGTGATTGGCTGTTGTTTGATATCCTCGGTGTGGCTGCGCTTGATGTGCATGTTGACAAGGTGCCTACCTGTCTATTACCCACTACCTCGTCCATACTGGCTCCAGGAGACAGTTGGTCGTTGCTGGAGGGGACGGGGTGCACGGTTCTTGTGGCCGTGCTAGGCTCTAAGAGTGGTTCCATGCACTCAGTATGGAGCGGACTACGGTCCAGCCACCGCCTTGTGTGCGCTTGATTCCCCAAATACAGCGTGCTTGTGTTTGCCTGTGAAGGAGTGTGGGCCGGCTCCGTTGATGAAACGTGGTTCCCAACCGCATGCCTCCCGGTCTTATTCCTTCGGGTTTACACTGGATATGGGGTATGTGGTTGGAGCTGTGGGTGGTGCAGCGCAAGCCATCCATGGTCCCTCTGTAGGCGCAGGCGTCCTGTGGCTTGCCACAGTGACAGGCAAATCCGAAACCGGATGCCGCCAACCATGTATTTATTCGTAGGTTCATCGCAGCCAGTTCCAATTCAGATAGTTGTCCACATCTCTGGAAAACATTAGAATGCAGCTTCAGTTTGGGTCTAGTGGAAAGTTTTGCTCTAATCCCAAAGTGCTATACAGACGTGTAAACAATTTGCGCCGTGTTAAGCGCGGTATTCCTGCTCTGCACACAGCATGCAGGTTAGCTCAAACCGCACAACAGGCGGCCAACTTCCTTGGACAACAATTTGGCTGTACCTTCCAAAACGCGAAGTCGTCATACATCTTGCCTAAGCAGATAAAGTCGCCAACAGGGCTTAATCACATATCGTTCACCTCCGCAGCTGTACTGAAGAGGCTGATGTCTCTGCGAGAGTTCAGCTCCCCGGGTGCGGACGGCATTCGTCCGAAGGCGTTGAAAGTTGCTGCCATGAGTTTGGCAGGACATTTAGCAATTTCCTTTCAAGGATGTTTGAACCAGATGCACATACCCACGATGTGAAAGCACGGAATCATCACGCCTATCTACAAAATTGGTAGCCGTGCTGAACCAACAAATTATCGCCCGATAAAACTACTTCCTGTGATCTCCAAGGTTATGGAGTCCATTGTAGCCGAGGCTTTGATGGGTTACCTTCAGAAAAACCAAATTTTCGTTCCGGAACAGCATGGATTTCTCAGAAATTGCTCCTGAACAACTAATCATTTGATTGCTCATGAAAACTGAACGGAATCTGTGGACGCTGGTGCAGGAGTCGACGCGGCCTAGTTGGATTTATCAAAGGCATTCGACCGTATAGACCATTGCATTCTCCTCCACAAACCAGAAATATGGAATCAGCGATCCTGTTCTGGGATGAATAGGAGACCTACTCGTGCAACGTTACCTGAATGTGAGGGTTCGAAGCAACCTATCAGAATCCATCGAAGTTGACTGCGGCGCACCTCAAGGCTCGGTACTTGGACCCCGCCTGTTCCTGGTCTTCATAAATGATCTGTGTGTGCTATCTTCTAACTGTTTGATTTTTGCTGATGACCTGAAGGTTTGGCGCCCTATAGCTGCGGTGGAGGATCACACAATCTTACAGGAGGACCTGGACGAAACGTACACATATTCCCTCGAGAACATGCTGCATTTCAAAGTCAGCAAGTGTAAAGTTCTAAGTATACGGCACAAGAGTACGCACAACTACCACCTAGCACCATGAATCTTACAGCGGGCTTCTCACGAGTGCAATCTTGGCGTGATAGGTCAGGATGACCTCGGTTGTTTGAGGCAGACTGAAAAGGCAGCTAAGAAAGCGAACCGGCACCTGGCCTTCTTCGCAGAGCCTTCGGGAAGTTTAACTCTTTGATCTTACCAAAAATGCTTAGTGCGTACGTGAGGCCGCACACGGAATACGCTATCCAAGCGTGGCAACTATGGCTCAAGCACCATCTCACCGCGCTCGATACTGCACAACGTAGGGCGACGAAGTGTATCAGAGGTTTGACCAGCCTCCCCTACCCACTCAGGCTAAAGACCCACAAAATATACCATGGACGTTATCGGCGTCTAAGGGGCGATCTCATAATGGTGTACCAGCTCCAGAGAAACCCCAACCACCCATGCCATTCCCTTCTAATACTCAGTCAAAACACCTCGCTAAGAGGTCACCAGTTTAATTTAGTCACGCAGTACAGCCGCCTGGAATGTCGACGAAACGTGTTATCCCTTCGAGTAGCACAGCCTTGGAACGTCCACCCGGAACATATAATTAATGTACCCACCCTAACCTTTTTTTAAAAAACCTCTTGACGATACCCTGCCACATTTACACCACGTGCTATAGCTCATGACCACCAGATGCTGGCACTAATGCACAACAGACAGGGGATAGTGCCAAAACCCTACTTGAGAATGAGTCACTCCAAACGCCTTGCACGAACTTTGATAAAAGCTACTACTGTAGAAACTGGATTTCAGTCTCCTGTAGACCCAAGATAGTTGCACACGAGTAAACATTGTCCTTGCTATCCTTTTTATTTTTCTCTCCTATGATATGAACAATAACCACTCCACTGTTGCTTTGTGTGCGTACATTCTCAATTCAAGCTTCCTTTATACGACAGTGTAGTTACATTTGTAAGCGCCCGAACTGACGACCCCATTATCGCTTCGCTCTCTTTTTCTGTCACGCTAAACGCCCTGCGGTACATGTTAAGCACCTGCTATTTTATCCGTTATAAATCACTGTTCATTGTTCATAGTTCATTGTTCGATTTCTGATGGATCTGAGCCCTGAGTCCCCGGGCTGAAGCTACACTGTTTGTTTGGATTCCAGTCAGTACCCGGGACGTGTGCGGTCCCATTGGCTGGCTCGTTCAAAGCTTCAAAGTTGCGTGAAACTAACAGGTGTCTATTCGTTATCGTTGCATATGCACCCACAAACTGTAGCGATGACTCGGTAAAAGACGACTTCTATCGCCAAATGAACGAAATCCTTAGCCACAAAAGAAGCTCGGACACTGTAGTGCGGGCCGGGGATCTGAACGCTAAAGTTGGAAAATTATCCACAGATGAGCTGCATCTGTGCGGCTAACATGGTATAGGCTCCCGTAATGATAACCGTGAGTGCTTACTTCATTTGTGTGAGGATGCTCGCTAATTTCTTGAGAGCCCTAATTTCCGACACAGCACCCGCCGGAGGGTGACTTGTAGCCCACCAACCTCGAACCAGCTATGGACGCAAATCGACCACATTGCGATAAGTTACAGATGTAGAGGCTGCCTTTCAGAACTGCCGCTCGATATGGAGCACAGTTGTGGACACCGACCATGCACTTGTATGTGCTGACCTGCGGATGCGCTTTAGCGGAAGCCCACGATGACGTTGTGACCGCATTGACACCAGTCCACTGGCAAAGCCAGCTGTTCTGAATACCTATCAACTTACGCTGTCATCCGAGTTGGATAAACGCTCACTGGATGCAATTGAAGCTCACTGGTCTCATATTCACTAGACCTTAATAGCAGCAAGCAAATACCCATGTGGTATGTCTAATCGCCAAAATGGACATTGGGTCTCTTCACAGTCTCTGGAACTTATAGATGCTCGCCGGCGTATTCCGGCTTGAAGCGAACGCAATGAACATCACAAAGAGATACGGGCAAAACTCCGTGCTAGCCTGAAGAGAGACCGCGAATCCTGGTGGTCTCAGCGTGCAACAGAGATAGAAATGGCCGCTGCCCTTGGTAACCATCGTGAGTTATTCCGTCTGAAACGGGAAACGGGCAGCAGGAGACCTGGTGTTAGTGAAAATATACCTGACGAGAGTGGACAGCCTATCCACAACTTATCAAAACGCTTGGAAATTTGGGCTGAGCACTTTGAACGGCAGTTTAATCGGTCGGAATTGTTAGAATTCTCGCCGACCAGTGATCGCCTTGCTTCGTGAGCTGTTCCTTTGGATCCACCCTCTCGCTCAGAAGTCGAACGTGAGATCAAACTGTTGAAGTTAAATAAAGCCGCGGGACCAGATGATCTACCTCCAACCCTGTTCAAATTCGGGGGACGTGCTCTTGTGAATGATCTACACGAGTTACTATTGAAACTGTGGGAGCAGGAAACTGTCCCAACCGATTGGAGCCACTCCATCATAGTCCCGATTTTCAAAGGAGGCTCACGATCGGAATGCGGCAGTCATAAAGGAATCAGTCTGATCTCCATCGCCTCAAAATTGCTTGCTTCTGTCATCCTTCACCGACTGACTGGCACTCGTGAAAGCCAGATTCGTGAAGAGCAGGCTGGATTTCGTCGAGGTCGTGGTTGCATTGACCACATATTCATCATGCGTCAGTTGTTGGAGCACCGTCACACATATTGGCGGCCCACCGTTGTCGTGTTCCTCGATATAAAAGGTGCATTTGATTCGGTGGATAGACATGCACTTTGGCACTGTCTACTCAGGAAAGGTGTACCTGAGAAATATGTGAATATTATCCGAGCATTATATGCCCGGAACTTGGGCAGAGTGAGGGCTTACGGCAAGTTGTCGTCGCCCTTTAATATCTCCAGCGGCGTGAGACAAGGATGCCCGCTGTCAACTTTTCTCTCCAACTTCGCTATTGACGAAGTCATGGAATTCGCGTTCACAGGACACGACTTAGGGGGTGTGGAGCTACTCCCAGGAGAACGACTTCTTGCCTTAGAGTATGCTGATGATATTGCCCTGATCTGTGACAGCTCACAAACGTGCCAAGCGGCACTGGACAGATTAGCACTAGCTGTCCTTCATTTCGGGCTTTGCTTTGCACCCTCGAAGTGTAAAGCGTTTCTCCAAGATTGGTCTGGACCGCCTCCTACGCTGATCCTTGGTGGGGATCAGCTAGAAGTCGTTCAAAAATTCAACTACCTGGGAAGTTGTATCAGCGCCCGTGGGATTGAAGATGAAATCACGAATCGGATAGCAAAAGCTCGGGGCGCTTTTGTTAACCTTCGCCACTTGTGGCGCCGGCGCGACATCACTCTTGCCTTGATTGGTAGAGTGTACAATGCAGCAGTACGTTCGACCTTACTGTACGGTTGCCTTCGTAATTTAGCTCACATTTGGTGGGAACACCGCGTAAGCAACGAGCGTGTTCGACGCCTTGTTTATGGCACAGGAAATGGAACTGAACCGCTCAGCACCATTATTTTACGCATCAGGCCCCGATGGCTCGGCCACTTGTTACGCATGCCAGCCCATCGATTCTCGCGACTTGCGCTGTTTGCGCGCCGGGGTGTGGATGGAAGAAGAGGTGGGGTGGCCAAGCGATGATTTGGTACAGAGGAATGAAGGCCCTCACTTCTGAGCTGGCCTCGGTTGGAGCCTCTCGGCTCCCTGGTTGGGGTCCGAAAGAAGATGAACACGGTTGGTTGGACACACTTGCTGATATGGCTAGAAGCCGACCTCAGTGGCGTTCGTGCTGTGAGTTCCTTTGTCCCTCCTCATCCCTCTTAGCCTCCCCCTCCAACCATGATCTCATTATTTAGCCTTATATAATTTTGCGTAGTAATTTTTTTGGTGCACAGCAGCTGGCTGGTAGCTTACCGGAACGATGCCCATCCGTTACGGGTAGCTCGGCCAGCTTGCACCAGTTGTTCTATTTTCCCTTTTTCTATGTATTGCGTCACAGTAACTGGGGTGTTTCCCACCTTTAGCTAATGTGTAGAATGATGATGATGATGGATCTGAAGAATGGGCAATACTTATGATGCCCAAC
>CALYDF020010123.1:0-10203 GCA_944474145.2 Dicrocoelium dendriticum
TGGGATCGGATAGAGATCGGGCGTGGTCACCGTATTCAAGGATCGGTAGTCGCCGCAAGGACGCCATTCACCCATGGCCTTCTTCGGGACCATGTGCAGAGGCGACGCCCATGGGCTGTTGGACGGTCTGACGATACCAAGTTGAAGCATGTGGTCAAATTCGGCTCGTGCTGCCCGTAGTTTGTCAGGAGCAAGCCGTCTTGGTCGTGCGCTAACTGGTTGTCCGCGCGTAACTATGTGGTGAGCGACCTCTGTCGTGACTGGTGGAAGCTCTGCAGCCGGTCGAACCAGTCGCGGGTGTTCGGAGAGGAGGCACAAGTAGTCGGACGGTGCGTCTGCGATCCGAAATACAGGGCTGATTATCGGGGCATCTGAAAGGACACCATCAACACCTAGTTTCGTACGATCGTCTAAAAGTCTGTGGCGACCAGCATCAACAAGCAACCCAAAATGTCGGAGGAAGTCGATACCGATAATTGCGAAGGGTACAGACGCAACCATGAAGACCCACTGAAAATCTCAGCGAAGATTGAGGTCTAGGTTCATCATGCGCTGACCGAATGAAGCTATTGGAGAACCGTTGGCCGCACGCAAATTGTACGTAGGCTTCGAGTGCTTGTCGCTAGCGGTCGCCGGGATGACGCTGACTTCCGCTCCCGTGTCGATGAGGAACGTGATGGAAGAACGTCGATCCTTAACGTAAAACAGTCGGTTTGCTTGGTTATTTAATGATACGTTTGTAGTGCTAGTATGCGGGCTATTCGTTTTCCTTGGGTCGTGCCTAATGCAGGGAGCCCGACAACGTCTAGCTCTTCCACCGTATTGGCGGTGATACCAACATACTTCTTCGACGGGTTTGACATTATCTGACTGAGAGCTTATAAGGAAAATGTTGCGCTTTCGTGCCGAACGAGACGTACTCGGTGCAGGCTCAGACGAGCCGCAATGAACGGTAGCCAAAACGTGGTCAGCATTTGACCGTGGCACACGCTGCTTTGAAGCCTTGGTTGCTGCTATCCTGCTACGAAGTAGCGCAATTTCCTCGTCTTTAGAGTCAGATCGGTCTAGCGATTGGGAACAAACATGAGATTCGGTTTTCATCGGTGAGAATACGTCACCGGAGTTACTGGTCGTCTGCTGCGGAAAACGTTCGAACGCAGCGTCTGCCTTGGTAGCCAAATCTTTCAGGGGTGCATCTATAAACATGGACAGCATTACCGGCAATGGCTCTGGGAGACGTGCAAACCACAGCTCCTTTATCCCTTCTTCGCTCAAGAATAAGGGACCAGCGATGCGCTGAAGTTCGTGGAGCAATGCCGACGGCTTGCGATCCCCAAGCTTGATACCATTGAGCTGCTCAAATCGAGTTTGTGCGCTGGGCCGTAACTCTTTCAAAATCGCTTGCTTCATCGTTTCATACTTTGCCTCATTCGATGGGCAGAGTAGAATGTTCTCAATCAGCGTCACTACCGACGGAGGAAGGCGTGGGACGAGGTGATTGTACCTTGGACGGTCCGCCGTTATGAACCTGTTTTCTAGTTCGATCTCGAATATCTTAAACCAAACTTCTGGACTGCGTTCCATGAAACTTGGTACAGCCAAAGTAAGCATGGTTACGCTGTGAAACGACTCAGATGCCTTTCTCGAAATGTGAGTCGAAAGATAAAGAATGAACAAAATACGATAAAAGTACTAAAATTATGCAAGAAACAAATGAATATAGGTATATAATCGAGAAAAAGCAACGAACTCACCAAAAAATAAAAACGAGAAAAAATGTTGAATTCGCGCGTGCGAATCGGGGTCACCAATTTGTAGGACTAGTTAATACTAGTCCGAGACGATGCGCGGAATTAAGCGCGGATATCAGAAGGCAATTGGAGTCGGACACAGTGGACTATATTCGATGGGCTACAACAAGAAACGGACGGATGAAGCGAGACGAGAGCGTACACGTGGGCGCGGGAACTTACAAGGCAGTTGTGTCGAGCCGGTTGTAAGATTAAAACAAGGAGGAGTAATGTACAATCAGTCAACAAGTAAATTGTACATGAAAGATAAGAGTTATCTTTTTGGGCGCTACAACTTGCGGTTGGTTAGGCATGCACGGTGGCTTGGACACTGCACACCCAAACCCGAATCAGCAATGGCTGCTAGGTGGTTAGACAATTTTGTGCGATTGTTATTGCGACGACCATGGGGGACATTGTTTCCATTGAGGTTGGTAGACCAATCTGAAGCTGAACAACGAAAGTTCTATGTTTGCTTACTTCTATCACAGTTGCTGACTAAACGCAAAATAAGAGGATTCCAGGTGTGCCGTTGACACGACGTTAGTGAGTGTTCGTTTGTCTCCACACCCATGGGCGACTTTGTTAATCAGTTATCGTTTCAGTGTCTCTATTTACGACGTTATTTAAAGGTCATATGAACCCATGTATTCATAGGATAATTAGGCTTTACTTCCATGTGGTCGCCTATAGGTGTTGAGACGCTTTGACAAGTGACTCCCTGAATGGCACCATTAGAAGCACAGTCAATTCAGATGGAACTTCCCTATTACGTCCATGGACGGGAATGCTATCCTCATAAAATCGGCACTACTCAACAAAGAAACACCTAAAGGGGCTACAATGACTACCGTATTTATACATGCCACATCGTCCTGCAATAAAAACCGCAAAGGCCGATAAATAGTGGCGACGCATGCATTTGACTCTGGTAATTCAGGTGAGTACTTGGGACAGAGACAAACACTGTTGTCTCACCCACGGGCGTTCCTACAATGTGTTTGCAATCATTTGCAAAGGCATCCGCGCTCACTAATCCTGCTATGGACTACTGTTTCAGCCGGTCTTAGAATTACTCACATGTACACGCCGTGACGCACGTTGTGATCGACTTAGCAATTATCCGGAAACATTGTGCCATTGGAAAGTAGGTAATTCCGGAGGCATTGTTGAAGGAGGAGAATTGATTACACCGCGTATGCGGTGCTTGTTGGCAGGTCATATCAGGGCCGTACGGTCACCTGGTATTTCAATCTCGTCAATCATATGGGAGTGAGACGTAAATATCATGTCGAAACGCAGGATTGACATACATCTACGACCTTTAAATGACGGCAGATCTATGGGTAATGAAGCCGTAACGCATTACTGAAGTGGCCCACAGGTGTGGAGAGGAACGAACACTCACTAATGTCGTGTCACCGCCACACTAGGAACCCTCCTGGTTGGAACAATGGCTACAGATCCACTGATGGTCTTACCTACCCAGCGAACTTGATCTTAGCATACAATGCGCCGACTACCTCAGCAGTACGTAGCCACACTATTCCCATGAGTGTACGGCCAACTAAAATAACATAACACAGGAATCTTGTAGCTGTAAAGGCTACAATATTTCTATTTGCGAACAAGTTCTAGCTTTACCTCCTTCATACGAAGTACTGTGTTGTTTCTGGGTACCTCACACTGCCTTAACAATTACACGCATTTGCTAAATGAAATCGCACACGTATCAATTCTCCAGATTGGTCGCAGTGGCACGATTACAAAATGCATACCGTATCACGTGTGGCCAGATAGGCAAGCGCGCAAGGAAGGCGACTGCCGTACAGTTCACCCGTAAGCCTTCAAAGCTTCTCTTCCAACAGCCTGCAAGCGTTGCAGCATCAACAAAAACAACCAATCCGCTTGTTATTACCACTCAGTTAGATGTCATCTCGCTCGCGTGCTAGTGAAACCTTACGCCAGATTGGCAGCATGACCAATCACGTAGTACGTTTAAGATTGGCTGATCACCCTCGACACCATAGAAGTGTGCTGGTACGCCGATTGCGATCAACAGATAGGCGGCCGACCAACCGAGCCAATTGTACAGCGAACTCACAAGCCTACTACCATCCTGCAGGTAGTTTTAAACGAGACAATCGTTCCCAAATGTGCTCTTGTTTAAAAGTACCAGCACATTCAGTACCGCACCGATGCACGCTTGAAGGAAAGCCGAGGCGTTCTCTCTGAAGTCAGACCGTCCAATCGACATGACCGAAAGCGTCCGTACGACTGCGCGCACGCACAGCGTCACACTTGTTAGTCTTCCCTTTGATGTGGCCGCAGACTCCACTGCAAAGTGCATCGCGTGATACGCAGCGGACCAATGTGGTACAGAGCACACGAGAAGTTTACTTGCCTACGAGTGCGAACGTACGGACAAACTACCAGCTGAAGCGATCGATATTACTGGTTCACCAGCAGTCTCGTTTTCGTGCTATCGTTCAACAGGCTGGCGATGGGTATCATGGTCTCGTACTGAGCCATTGTGGCAGCTCGTATTACGCATCGCATGAGCTGTGGCGGAATTAGCAACGCGCTCATGCGCAGCTGGTCGAACGCCATAGGATAGACTGCGCGCACTCAGCCTAGGCAAGAAAGGGTACGCGCCAGGCTGATTTATCAATGCCTGTTCTGCGTTTGGCTAATCCACCCGTAGAGAATTCCAGGGGGCCCTTGGAGGAAAATGGTTTTTAGGGGGGCCACATTGGGGGCATGTTGTGAAAAGTGGGTTGCCATGACACGAGTAATAGACTACATCTAAAAACTTTCCTTGTTTCTTTCCGCACACTTATCTCTCCTGGGGGGTTTATTAAGCCTAGGGAAATCGCACAAGCTGAAGAGAACTTCATGCAACTCGTGCAGCGTCATGTGTACAAGGATGAGCGAGTACTTATGGAAGGAAGGAGCAAAGGAGTTATGTCAGAAGGAGGTCATGAAAAAAAGCCCGTTGAGATTCTTATGCCCCGGGTTGCGTAACGGTTTACTATGTGCCGGCAGCAGGTTGTCATATTACACGTTGGAATGTTACGCGTAGTTGCTTAGTGTTATATTTGAGATGCTTGTTAATTACTACCAATTGCTTGGAGATCACTCAGGAGGTGCACAATTACTAGCCCTTATTCCGCACAGGTGCTGGATTGTTCACGGAGCATCAGCTGTGAAACGAATTATAGGAAAGTGTCGGAGATGAAAAGGACAGTTAGCACTTACTGGACGACAGATGATGGCTCCATTGCACCTCAAGAGCTGCTTAATACACTTTGGCAGGCGAATATCCACTTACAACACCTACCATTTCCAAAATGTGCCAGAATATAAACAAATACAGGTACGTACCATAAATCGATTTACTAAAGAACGGACGAAACCAACGTTGTTCAGAATTATTAGTTCATTGGTTGGTAGAGAGCAGAAGGAAGTTCCTTTGTCAGCTCTGTCACTAGCCGAACGTTGCGGGGGTTGCTGGGATCATTGCGGAACAAGGTTCCGCAGAAGATCGCTATGGTTGTATTGTGGGCAGCAGTATCCCTGCGCACTCAGAGAGTGGGTATCCAACAGTCATTTGCAACATTCCTCTGTCTCCGCATCGATGACAGCCTCTGGCAAGCTGTTGCAGTCATTCACTACCCGGGTGAATAGGGCCAGATTGGACCGCACCCGGAGTTGCTGTGGTTTGAAAAGTTTCCACCGGTGGCCTCGAGTTGCACACCTTGTATTGAGTCGAAATAACGATTGCAGCTCACTCCCCCGCTCACCTCGTAGAATACGCCGAGTTTCTTTTTCCCTCCCCACCTCTTTTAGCCTCCCCCCACCTACAATCTCATTTAATAGCGTTAAACATCATTTTTCTTTTTGCCTAGTAGCCGGCTGGTAGCTTACCGGGTCGATGCCTATCCGTTGCTGATAGCCCAGCTGGCATGCAACTGTTGTATTTATTTTCCTTTATGTATTGCGGCACAGTAGCTGAGGTGTTTCCCACCTCTACCTGACGTGTGTAATGAATGAATGAATGATTATCATATCTCCGCGGCGACGATGATAATCCCAAGGGAACAGGTTCAACCGTTAAAGCCGTAGGAGGTAAGATAAGTCCCGCAACTCTGGAACGGATTTGGATCCACGCCGTTGAACCTTCTCGATCATGTCACTTTCGGACTTTGTGAGAGGATAAGCAGCAGGCAATCCGTACTTGAGAACTGGGCGCACATGCGAAGCAAACAGTAGTCTGAAGAGTGCTGGGGTCAGGCGTGAAAAGGCTCTCCGTATAGCGTGGAGTATTCCGTAGGCGGATGCGACCCTCTTCCGGATGTCCTCGATTGATTTGCGATCAGGAGAAACAATCACCCCTAGATCCCTCTCTTGGTTGACATTTCTGAGCAAGAAACCCCCGATACGGTAAGCTCCAAAAGGCTCAGGAGCACCGATTAGAAGGACAGCGCGTTTGTCACGGTTAATGGGCAACTGCCACTTTAGTGACCAATCGTGGAGCAGATCGAGTGTCGCTTGAAGTCTATCTGCATTTTGCAGACTAGATACCTCAATCCACAGCTTTAGATCATCTGCGTAGATTAAGCAGTCGGTCTGCAGTTCGGATGGCAGTTCGTTGATAAAGATATTGAAGAGTTCGGGGCCGAGTACAGAACCCTGGGGTACCCCACTGGTCATGAGAACTTGAGCAGAAAGCGCTTCGTTAACTTTAACCTGCATGAAGCGATCGTCCAGGAAATCGGAGACCCAAGAAAGTAAATTGCCAGTGAGGCCGATTCCCCGGAGTTTGAAGAGGAGCCGCTCATGCGGGACCTTGTCAAAAGCCTTACTGAAATCAACAAGCACAGCATCCAGACGCTTACCGGCACCTAAGGATCTTGCCCATTTTTCCCTAGCCACCAGCAAATTAGTGCCGCATGAACGCGCCCTTCGGAAACCAAGTTGGGCATGAGAGAGGAACTCCAACTCATCGAGATGAAGGCGAAGGACCCGTTTCAAAATCCGTTCCATGACTGCACAAAATCGAAGTCAGACAGATGGGACGATAGCTGGCTGGATTCTATCGGTTCCCTTTATTGTAAACAGGTTTAACGATTCCCACCTTCCAAGCATTTGGAAGCCGCCCGACCTCAAGGGAAGGACGGAAGATTTGACAGACAGGAGCGGCAAGGTGCTCAGCCACGGTCTTAAGGAACAATGGGTGTAAACCATCGGGACCAGGCGAGGAATACGGGTCTAGGTCAAGAAGAAGTTTCATTACAACGTCAACGGTAACATTCACGTGCTCCAGCAGGGAAGGAGGAGTGGGTGCAACGCTATCTGGGAGTGGCGTTTCGCTCAAGTAGACAGATGAATATTGCTGGGCCAAAAGGCTAGCTTTCTCAACATCTTCGTAAACTAGGTCCAAATGCTCACAGGGAGACAAGGCAGGGACACCACTACCAGCTTTTGTGCTTCGTTTGAGGTATGAGAAGAACGCCTTGGAGTTTGTATTAGAAAGTGCAGCTAATGACAGCTCATATTTTTGGCGTTTCTCGCGTTTTTTCATGTTGCAAGCATTCCTGACCGTTTTGTAGTAGCAGTAGTGAAGCTCAAATAGCGTAATTTCTAAACGATCCCATAGTTTACGCCTTCTTTTCATCGTTGATCTCATATCGTGATCGATCCATGGAGGGCTTTTGGAGAAGGGTATGACCTGTTCAATGAGTAACGTCAGCTTGGAGTACAAGTGATTCCACGCTTCGTCAACATTGAGGTATTCAGGGATACTCCAATCGACAACGCTTGCAACCGTTTTCAGACGAAACGTACCAGCACGTGAGAAATTCCGACGGTCGGCACGTTGGCTGCGAACTGCGAAGCGACCTGTCCACTGGAATGAGATAGTACAGTGATCACTGCTGCCAATGGGCTGTAAACTGAAAGGTTCGTGATGTCTGATTGTGCTGGGGAGAGCACGAGATCCAGGATATGCGGCGTCTGATCTAGAGGAATACAAGTTGGTGTAGTGACATGTTGGAGCAAATTACACCGAAGAATGGTCTCCAGTAGGTTGGCCTCGTAGGACTCTGTATGTCGGTCACAAAGAAGCAAGTTCCAGTCAACAGAAGGAGCATTGAAATCACCAACGATAAGACAATCCTTTCGTGCACCATGCTTCTTGATCGAGTCCATCAAGCGTGCTCCGGATCCTGAAGGCGCTCTGTAGATGACACCAAATGTCCATCATGAACACGACACCAGAAGGCATCAAACTCATCGTCTTTGTCACTGATCGCTTCAAGTACGTGCACTTTGATATCAGTCTTCCAATAGACCATTGCGCCACCGCCAGACCTCCCTCGTTGTCGATCGGATCGGGAGAGGTGGTAAACGGGGATAGACACCTGAATCCGTGATGTCGGTGAATAGCCAGGTTTCAGTGAAGGCCATCAGGTCTGGACGGGTCTCTAAGGCAATCAACTAAATCTCATCCAATTTATTCCTTAGACTGCGCACACTGGCGGTTAACACGCATCGTCCCGGGATGAGGAGAATGGGTCTCCAACGGGCTCTCAGGGTCTTTCGAACCACGCAAAAATCCACGATAAGGAGGTCAGTTACACCATTTTCTCGGCGTGTTCGTAGCTCCTCAACAGCATTTCATTTTTATCCGATCCTCTGAACAAAGATCACGTAGTACGTAATACGGCTCACCTTTGAGACGCGAGGTCCGTCGCAGAATACCTCGGCATTCCTCTTCCGTTTGACACACGGCTTTGAGGGGACGAACTTTGTGTGGATCCTCTTGCTTCTTGCCGAGCCGGAATGCAGAGACGATGTTAATTCCCTGTTCCCCTTCATCATATAACAAAGAGACCAAGCGCTCGAGAAGTATTTGGTCATCAAAAATTCTTTCCGCTGGGGTGGCTTTGTTCGATTCGACTGCGTTCATAATGATGAGGCAACGGTCCCGAGAAGGTGGAGTGAGCTCAGGCATTTGCGGTCTGCGAGAGGACGGATTATCTTTGATCACTTTCTCTTGCTCAGAAAGTCTACTGAGAACTAGCTTCATTTGTGACTGAGATGCTGAGAGATTAGAGTTTGGTTTATCCCCGGATTTGGGATTGAACTTAGCGACATTGGTGGCCGGTCTTTGACTGCTTAAGGTTTAGGTCACGTTTCCCTACACTAGAGAAGAGTTATCCCACGTGTTTGATTTCGCCTTGGACTTAGAGACCAGCTTCTGTGGGGGGCATGCTTTCAGCTGGTCACAGGCTGGTTGTTGTTGGAGCGGTGACGCTCGCCACCACAGCATACGTCTTGGGTTTATTTTCCAGTCGAAACATCATCTTACTGGAAGGTAATGACTCGGCCGACGTAGCGGAGAGCGTGCGGCTTCTGTTTGGTTTGGGTGTAGCAGACCCAGATGCAGGTAGGGAAATGGATGATGCGGGTGACTCGTCTTCCGTATTGTACAAGGCCAGGGTGGCAGGGCTGCATCTACAGAGAGGACGATGGTTAGCCAGAAAGCGTTTGTCATTCACTATTACTCGACATGAGTCACAATGTGAGCTCACGATCTCAGAGGCAGTGTGTTGAAGGCATTCATATAGGACGTCATCGATGTTACAGCACGAAGTGTGCAGCCACCCTTCGTACCGAGCGCATTGAACGGCTTTTGAGCGGGAGATGACGCGTTTGCTACAACCTATGCACTTGGGTGGCATGGTAGTTTGCCGTATTAATACAGAAAACTGAAACATGCGAGCAAAAACCTCGACGGGGATCGTTATTCGCAGTCACCAATTAGTACATCACGTGAGTATAGTAGCCAATGGAATTCGGAACGTAGATGACTAACCTGATCTAGCGTAAAGAGGTGTGCACGGGCTGAGACTGCAGGCGAAAATCGTGTAACCTAACCCCGCTGAAGTGAGATCCAACGAGAATTCTTCCTCCACATATCACACAATAATAGTGTCGATAGGAAAACTGTCAGTATCAATGTGTCTTTGTGCGGTAACTACCGCAGTGTTCTAACGACAGTGTCGCGCGTGCAGCTCAGATGGTTCACGGTGGATAGGCAACAAGGTCCTGAGGACGAATCGGTTGTTAGCTGCGCAGTCTGTCCCCTTATGGTAATTGTATGTTTGAGGTGAGCGCAGCGCAAGCAGCGCAAGTTTGTCGGTGCTCAACCAGCTCTGCAACGAGACGTTTGCTCGGTCTGGATCCACCAGTTCGCAAACAGCAACGTGAGCACGTGAAATCCATTTCCGTCACCGGTAGCAACCAGGGGGTAGAGTGCGGAAACAGAAACAATTCAGATGAATTTTGTTACTCGTGTCATGGCAACCCACTTTTCACAACCTGCCCCCAATGTGGCCCCCCTAAAAAC
>CALYDF020010124.1:0-10306 GCA_944474145.2 Dicrocoelium dendriticum
AAATGGAAACGAGCTCTCAGAGAAATGTTACAAATATCCGTGCTCGATGAGGTTGGTCCGGATTCAGGAGGGTCAGCAAGTTTAGTAGGGGTTGTTCTATTCCGGGAGCCCAGAGAAAGCAGATTCGAGAAGACGGACATGAGGTTGCCAGTGAAAATACTTTTTTATTGGCTACATTAAAGATTCCTCTGTTACTTAGCTATAACATGAACGGGTCCACCGTGGACGCTATTCCCTGTTACCTAGCTATAAATGAACGACACCGTGGACGCTCTAGCTAGGGGAATGGAGCAAGCACAGCACACAGGGCAGTCGCAAGCTGCAACCGAAACGAACGCCAAGCAAAAATGGCGATGAGCAAGTCAAGCGTACGAACTCAGCAATGAGTTCAACAAACCACACCAGTTGCCTAGGTGTACAATTATAGAATTTTGGTTAGAATTTTACACAGGCAAACCGGGGAATCTCCAGACTGCTACACTATCGATGATTGAGCTGTGGTGTCGTTTCTGGACTCACAACACGTGATCGTGCTTAATGACGGGGTTTGCATTATGTAGACGAAGAGGTGACTTATCCGCTTTGAATATATCTAGTTGTTTCGTTTGCAGAGGCGCAGTATGGGGGCTCGTAGGCTGTCCGCCCAGGGCGGCACGTGACACGGGGCCTCACTTTTATTACCGTGGTATGTTGGATATCAAATAGGAAGGACAAATTATCCGGATAAGCTGTGAGTTGAATATTTTAATGTTACTCTGTATGATCAACAACACATTTGCGCCATGTGTCACACTTGTGCAAACGTTCTACCCAGTGATCATCTTATTTGTTCCGTAGTGGTCACTTTCAACACATGCACCACTTTAGTGTTCCAAATCGTGGAACAGTGTAGCAATTCCAGGCAACAAAGTACAGTTTATCGAAGGTCGTCTTGTCCAACAGCATTGTTTTGTTTGAACATGGCGAACTCATGTCGAATCTTTTTCAAAATGGGTGGTGTGGTATCTACTTCTTACGTCGGCTCAGGTGATTCGGCAAGCGGCATGGTAGCAGCAGGTCTGCTAACTTGCTCTTCAATATGTTCCGCTCAATTGTTAGTTGACGATGCTGTCCAACTTTCTCCCTAACTGATGGATTTCTCGAACCCTTGTCCCTTATATTCTGGAATAGCACTCGGTTGTTCCAAATAGCATTGGATTGCTCCATCCTATGGGACCTTTTCAGCCACCAAAGTTCTCGGTCGTTTCGACGACCCATTGTCAGACGTTGTTTCAGTGAGTTACGAACATGCTGAAACTCATTGCCCATCAAAACCTTTTTCCGTACTTTAACCAAACTGCTCGATGCCCCAAAGATCCGTTCACAGTGACCAGGTCTCACATTGGACGCGCAGCATGCGTCGAATACATTCTTCATGACAAGTTTCAGACAATCACAGTCATCCTTCGGCTCATCAACCTCATTCATCCCTGATAATCTGTGTGTCAGTTTGTCATGATATTGTGGAACTGTATACTTCTCATTCAATTTACAGGAGTATGGTTAGAAGCTAGGCGTTTCATTGAATTAGGTAGAGTGAGCGCCAAGCGTGCGTAGATTAGAGGATGGTCGGAATGCATGCACATACACCAAATAGACCGACAGTCTTTGACTGAAATGTGCCATTTGCAGCTGATGGAATTACGCAGAATTTGGGTGCGGGTCATTGAGGAATTCGATAGACGCCAGGTGATGTGGTGGGAACATTTGTGCTGTAAAGCAGTGCTGATGAGGTTAAGGTTGTGCTTGACACACAGTTGCAAATATCTAGCACCATTTTATATACAGTGTGCATTGACGCTGAGGTGATAACGCAGGTGTTGTTCATAGTTGGAATAACGACCCATTTGGGCATTCATGTCATCAGCAACAATCCCGATGTCAGCACTCTTCGGCATGTGAAGAAGAGAGGAGAGCTGTTGACAGAAATCGTCATTTTTATTCTCGGAGATGTACTCAGTAAGAACATAAACTGTGACGATGCAAAGCACCTTGAATTCAGACACTGCTTAGTAGCTCCGATAGAGGCTAGAGGTCGAACGTCCCCCATGAGGAATTCAGTGGGCAGACTGCTTTTGTCATGTTTACTGCGTGCAATCCAAACACAGTAATTGCTTCATGCCATTGACTCAATATCGTTAGAACCGCAATGAGTGTAGTCAAGGTTGTTAGATGCCGAAACGGTGTGTCACAGAACTCGCTTCTTCAGGGACAAACGACTTATTCGGCAAAGTGAGCACTGCAAAAATGACAGCATGGCAAGGATATAGGAACCTCTACTAGTACTCTCAACGAGGCTTCTCTACGTCATTCTCATCATCATCATACACGTTAGCTAGAGGTGGGGAACACCTCAGCTACTGTGCCGCAGTACATAGAAAAAAAGGAGAAAAAATACAACTGGTGCAAGCTGGCTGTGCTACCGGTAACGGATGGGCATCGTTCCGGTAAGCTACCAGCCGGCTACTGTGCACCCAAAAAAATTATTATGCAAAATTATATAAGGCTAAATAATGAGATCGTGGTTGGAGGGGGGGGCTAAGAGGGATGGGGTGGGACAAAGAAACTCACAGCACGAACGCCACTGAGGTCGGCTCCTAGCCATATCAGCAAGTGTGTCCAACCAAACGTGTTCATCGTCTTTCGGACCCCAACCAGGGAGCCGAGACGCTCCAACCGAGGCCAGCTCAGAAGTGAGGGCCTTCATTCCTCTGGACCAAGTCATCGCTTGGCCACCCCTCCTCTTCTTCCATCCACATCCCCGGCGCGCAAACAACACACGTCGCGGAAGTCGGTGGGCTGGCATGCGCTACGTCATTCTACGCTACTGCAGTCCATCTACTACGCACTGCTAATGCCACCTCCATTGGTGACGAAACATCTGCAACAAAATTACCGAGCTCAGCGAATAGTTCAACCGTCAGGAATCTCAATGTAAATAAGTAAGACATTTGCATAATTAACAATGCAGCCGCACTTATGAAATTTTTCTTTTGAAACGATTAAACAAAGCCGCTCTAGTGAACTGATCGGCATCTAAAAAAAGGAATATGCGTAGCTATCCAAACAACTGGTCGGTTCACTTGCGGCAAGCTAGCCGCTTGCTTCGCCATGTAAATCGTATGGTCCTTCTGCTTGCACAATCCCATCACATCATTCCCTTTTTCTCGATCAGCCGCATAGGTGTCCCGGAAAAATCTGTGCGTCCTTCCGCTCCACGTGGTTTTTGCTGTCTCTGTAGTTGTGACCTCTCCTTAAGGTGTCAAGTGTTTTGCTTGTAGGTTCACTTTCTCGTTACCGGCGTCGCCTCAGCTGCACTCGATTTTTTCTGATTAGCTTCCTCCCCAGTGCTGACTTCAGAAGAGCTATATCCAATCTTCGCTGTACCACACATTTCTTCCATCATTCGCTGACACCCGGTATTGGTTCGATTCACACTTCATCATTTAATGATAGCTACGGTAGCACACGGGTCCCGCGGTCGTAATACCGTTGCTGATCGGCCATCCGTTTTCTTAAATTCCTTTGCAGCTGCTCACACGATAGCGAAACCGGGTGTAAGAGTTCGGCAGACGCAAGCATTAGGGTTCTTGTCCTACTGCACTACAGATGTTGAACTGGATTGAAACCGATGTTCGGTGATGGCATATTACAAATCTCCAACAGCGTTAGGTACTGGTCTTCATGAGTGGCTCTTGCCTTCGACAACGGCATTTTGGCTTGTTCGGCCGCTGTCTTGTCTTTTCCATTAGACTGACTATGATATGGATTGGTCTGTCGATGCGAAAATTCCCACTTGTTCGTGAAAATCTAGGACGTCTGAGGCATCAGTCGTAATAGAAAAAGGTGCAGTCGATTCGGAATGAGCGAGGAGGGCTATGTTGGAGGTAGCATCCTTGAGCTCGGCGAAGGCTGCCTGTGCTGTGTCAGGGAAAGCGAACTTACCTTCATTTCCTCTGAGTAAGTCAGTCAGAGGTTGCATGAGCTGTGCGCAGCGCGGAATGAAGCGTCGATAGTAGTTGACCAAACCACAAAATCGACGGAGGTGCTTGAACGAAGTCGGAGCTGGGAAGTCCTTGATTGCCTGGATCTTATCAGGAAGGACTTCGATACCAGACGATGAAACGAGGTGGCCTAGGAATTCTACCGTTGATTTTCTGAGTTCGCACTTAGTCGGGTTGACTGTGACACCGTGTTGGGTCAAGCGCTGGAAGAGAGTTCGAAGATGCTCGAGGTGCTCTTGTTCCGATGAACTGGCTACTAAAATATCATCGAGGTAGGAATAGGCGAAGTCTAGGCCACGAGTGACATCGTGGATGAAGCGTTGGAACGTTCGTGCGGCGTTGCAGTCCAAATGGCATTCTTAAAAATTCAAACAAACCAAAAGGAGTGATTACGGCTGTTTTAGGAATGTCATTGTCTTCCACAGGTATTTGGTGATAGGCGCGAACCAGATCGATCTTGCTGAAGATCGTCTTACCTGTGAAGCATGCGGTAAAGTCCTGCATGTGTGGGATGGGATACCTGTCTGGGACAGTTAGGCGATTGCGTGCGCGGTAATCACCGCAAGGGCGCCAGTCACCAGATTTCTTGGGGACCATCTGCAGGGGCGAGGACCAAGGGCTATGGGAAGGGCGGATTATTCCAAGTTCAAGCAGGTACTCAAACTCCGCCCTAGCCACCTTTATTTTCTCAGGCGATAGTCGGCGTGGACAGCATGACACAGGTGGGCCATTTGTCCGTATGTGGTGCGTGACTTGAGCTGCCACGGGCAAAGCTGCGTTCATTGGCTGAAGGAGCTTGGGATACTGAGAAAGGAGATTATCGTGGGCTGACGAGGTCTGGGGAAATGCATAGACCGGGGATATAAATGTCACATCGGCGGTGCTGCCACGTACACTGAGTTTTGTTGCAATGTCGACTATCATCTGGCGTTTCGCATCGACCAAGAGGTCGAAATGCCTGAGAAAGTCAATGCTGATGATGGCAAAGGGGACTGCAGCGACAGTGAATATCCAGCGGAATGTGCGCCGAAGATCTAGGTCCAGGGTAAGTGACCGATGACCGTAGGTGGCTATTGGCGTGCCATTGGCGACACTGGGGCTTGTCGACAGAGAAGTGGTGGGCTCACCTGGCAAAGAGGGAATGACGCTGACTTCCGCCCCAGTATCAACTAAGAACTGGGTATCGGAGTCATAATCCCCAATGTAGATGAGACGACTTTGAGCTTTGCCGACATTCGCGGTCATTACAGCCCGGCGTGGCGGATCATCTATGACGGAGTAGCTACACAGCTGTACGCACTTACGGGCTTTAGTACCGAAACGCGAGTGGTAAAAGCGGTAACCTGAGGCATCAGGTTTTGTGCGACGGCGCGATGATCCAGAGCGGTTGTGGTGCTTACGTTTTAAGGTGAGTACGGGTCACGTCGGGGTCACCAATTGTTGGGCGGAACCTGGGATACTAGTCGGTAAGCAATGACACGTAAGACGTGTCAAATACGACAGTATAGAAGTCGGAGGAGACTGAACCCAACGTGTATTGTGCAGGCTACAAGCATAGGAAGCGAATCAGACAGAGCGAGAAACGTGCAGCGTGGTACTCACCAAAACCGTTTGTGTCACGGATGTGCCGTCAGTAAAACAAATGGACGTTTCGAAGGTTAAAACAACCGTAAAATCCAATGTTACAAAATACTGAAAGTGCTTGTTTTCCGGTACACTACAAGTTCCTCCGGTATTCCGTGTCTGGCGAAGTGACATCAAAGCTTGTAATACTCCACATTGATTAAGCAGTCTTTCCCGTTGTTACATAACAAGCCAACTGCAAATTTTGCCATGGTCGATCTGGAATCTCACGCAATATTTTTATGTACCCTGCTAAGCGAGCCTCATGAGACCGGCAGGATAAACAGCTTGATAATTGATCTCGTATTTGACTTGTCATCTCGGGCCAGAACATCAGTTCGCGTGCTTTACTAATACTGTACTTGTCACCCAAGTGGGCTCGATGAGGGTGTTCTAGCATCTATTTGCAAAGCAGCGGTGGAATCAAGATTCGATTTTCTCTGAACAATGAACCGCCATCCACTGTTAGTTCATCCCGAAAGTTGCAGAACGGCGTCAGTTCCTTCGGAAGTTTATTCTGTGGGTCTGGCCATTCCCTCAAAATCACGTCGCACAACACCACGCATGTCGCATCTGCCTCCGTATGACGCTTCATCTCTTTCAGGCGATCTGTTGTTACCGTCAGATGTTGTACGAGATTGGCTGCCTCGAGTTCTTCCTGTTGGTGTTCAATTATCGGAAGATGTGCTCCCGAAAGAGCATCCGGGATAACCATTTGCGTCGCCGGGGTGTACACAAGATCCACGTCGTATTTGTGGACCCGGATAAGCGTCCGTTGAAGACGTCGATCGACACTGTGTAACGGTTTATGATCAGTGTACACGATAGTCTTCCATCCAAATATGTAGTCGTTGTATCGCTCCGTTGCGTACACAACAGTGAGCAGCTCTTGTTTACTCTGCACATAGCGCTGTTCTGCCACTGTGAGCGCCCGACTGCGGAAATTCAAGGGTTTACCATCCTGATGAGAACGGCGTCTATTCTGCTCCGACTGCTGTCACACTACACCTCGAATGGTAGTGTTGGATCATAGTAAACGAGTAGTGGTGCATAGCTAACAAGACGCTTGATGATTGTAAAAGCGGCCTACTGCTCATTTCCCCAACACCATTACAGACCTTTGTGTGTCAGTCTCCTGATGGGCGTCACGTTTTCAGCAAGTCTTAACAAGAACCGGCTCAAATAAGTCATCATGCCATTTAAGAGACTCACAGTCTTGACGTCCTCAGGTTGTGACATCTCCTGCACTGCCTTGCTTTTTCCGGGATCAATCTTTATTCCCTCGGATGTCAGCGTGTGTCGTGAAAAATCACTGCAGACTTCTGCAAGTCAAATTTCTCCCGCTGGACAACGATGTCCTTTTGCACGCAAGGCTGCCAAAAGGTGATGTGGATTGGCGCCACATTCCTGGTAGGTGTAGGCGTAAAACAGTACACTGCCTGCTATATATGTTACCTCCTCTAGATCGTCAACAACTTGCATTACTACTTCTGAAATACTTCACTCGGGACCTTCAAACCAAACGGTTGGTGTAGACAGCGAAAACGCCCGAAGGGGATGGCGAACTTCGTCAGGAAACTGGATTCCTCATTTTGGACCATTTTACAGAATGCAGATCATAGATCCAGCTTGGTAAATTATTTTGCTTTGGCCAAATGTGACAGGACATCTTCTAACGTTGGTATTGTATGGTGTTCTCTAGGTAAGGCTTCATTCAATGGCTTAGGATCTAAGCACAGGTGCAACTCACCGTTGTTTTTCTTAACAGTCGCGACTTGGCTAACCCAGTCTGTACGCTCTTCGACCCTAGTGATTACGCTCAACTGTGTCAAGTTACTTTACTCGTTGGCGAATTTGTCACGCAACGTAAACGGAACTCTTCTAGCCGGCAGTGCAATCAGTCCTATTGACGGATCTAGTGATAAGTGAACGGAACCTACAAATCTTCCAAAACCTGGGTTGAACATGGACGGATACTGTTCACTACCATCTGTCTCCGCTTCACTTGCATACACAAAGCTATCATGGTTAAAATGATTAAAGCTAAGACATTGGATAGAATGAATGCCGAGAATCGGCGTGTGCTCTTCCTCCAAGGCCAGGAAATACAACTGATGTAAAGAGCCGCCTTTCACCTTGGTCAATTTGATTGTGGCCAAACATTTCGCATGGAGCTTGTAACCGTTCTAGATGCGCAAGACTCCTAGATCAGGTCACATACGAACTCCTGGGCACTGCTTCGCCGGAACTATGTTGATTGTGACACCCATGTCCAAATGGAAACGCACCAGTTCGTTACCAATCAAGTAAAGTACGTAGCTGTACGTCTTCGGTCCCATCTAGGACACGTTGCTGATTGAATGTTCAGATTCGGAGGGTGTTGTGTCACGATTGAGTACATTCATATTCGAAGATTGACAGTATCGGGCGAAATGATTCCGTCTACTGCATCTGGTGCTAACTCGGCCCTACGCCGGATATTGATCGCGATCTTTTACGAATTTCGCTTGTCTTGATAACAGGGTTCGCAGTTTTGTCAGCTAATGTGGATACGGCACATAACTCTGCTTCATTCAGTAACTGCATTTGCTGGTTTTGGTGTGCAGCTGATGATCCACTTTGGCATATACCAAGACATTGTCTGAGTAACAACTGCCGTTGTCGCAACAGCCGCTTGCTAACGTTTTCATCATTGATCCCTAGCACAAGTCTATCTCGGATGAGACTGTCAGCCATACAATTGCAAAAGTTACAGGAATGAGCCAGGATCTTTAGCTCCTTAATGTCGTTCTGCATGGTTCCGTTTGGGCTCCGGTTTGGGGTTACAAGGTGACACTGCTGATACGTCTCGTTATTCTGGCCTTCGCAGAAATCACCGAATTTTCGGACGACCGTTTCCAAATCAGTTGGAGCTTCATCCTTTTCGTGTTGCACCCTTTCCAAGACGCTGAGTGCTTCGTCTCCCATCATATGTCTAAACATCGCCAATGGATACGCTATCGGTTGTTCATATAACCGCACCAGTATACAGAAATCGACCCACCTGCTTTTCCAGATTCTCCAACTATTGGCCAAAGTCTGTTCTTCCATGTTCTGTGGAACAGGTGGTTGCGCTCCAATGAGCAACTGAGCACTGTTGGGTGAGCCTTACTTGGTTTCCACGAACACCACGTCGCAGAACTCGGTCCCATCAGGCACAACTGATTTAGTCCGCAAAGGAAGTTCAGCAAAAGTGACAACATGACGCGCATATAGGAACGATGTAAATAAGTAAGACATTTCCCTAATTAACTACACTGCCACATTCATAAGCTTCGTCCTTTGAATGTTACACAGACCCGTTCTAGTGAAGCGATCTTCGCATAGAAGAAATATGCATAGCAGTCTAAACAAGTGCTCTGTTCGCTAGTAGCATGCCATCCGCATTCTGCTGGCCTACTGACCGATCTGAAAAATTGCGGACGTTATAAGAACCGTAACAGGGATTTCCGAAGAGACGCTTGGTATAATATGTCACCTTGCGTTTTCAATAATCTTACTCTTTAATTATACTGCGGGAAATCAGCAATAGTGCTCTTCCTAGATATACCAAAAGCGTTTGGTGGTGTTCCACACGTCATTAGGAAGCAACGGCCCTTTATTATCGGGGACCATGTTATACCTTACAAACAGAATCCAAGTAGTTTGCATATATGGTCAAATTTCACAACTTAGGCCAGTGTTGAGTGGCGTAGTCCAGACCAGTGTTATGGCTACCTATCTTTATTGTAGCTTAACCATATATTTGACACAATACCGTAGGGTGTCTCATACATGTTTGTTGTCCAAGTGAAAAACATTTGAGCAATGGATCATATTGACATAAACTACATCACGAACCTCATTAGGTCTGCTCTCAAAGCAGCTGAGTCTTGGTGCACCAAATGCGATAGGCCATTCTCAAACGAGAGGTCCAATGCACCACTATTCCGTGATACATCTGCACCGCGCACCGTGATTCTGAGTGGAGAGCCATTAACATACTACGATATATATATATATATATATATATCGTAGGCGGGAGAGCCTATGGTGCGCTGAGGCTGGTGATGGCTAGATCCTGGCAGGTGGTTTACCCACTGCTATTCCTTTTGTGCCATTTGCTCATGTCCTGGACGCCTCCTCGTGGCGACCGCTGGGTGGGAGTTGGGTTTCGCTCTTCTCCCTGCTAAGATCCAGGACACCAATCCGCATGAGTCAGCTAACTGACCATGTGCTAGACCCGCTGCCTTTCGGGTGTTCATTTAATCGAAGGCTTTGGCTGAGGACCCAAATCGTTCTCCTGTCAGGTGTGGGCGCCCTGGCAGTATCCTAGTCCATCCTCTTCGGAGGTTAGGAAGTGGTCGATGGCCCACTTCCCGTAAAACCTAGCCATGGGATACAACAGGTTTACGGTTTATAAGCTCACAGCTCGATTGGCGTAGAGCACGAGTGCCACGCATTGTCTCTGACGGTGGGAGGACACCTCTGGGTGTTCAATGGTTTGCTACTGCCCGCCTCAAGCCAAGCAGCCCCTGGTCAAATTGGTGCAAACCCGCCAAAACCCACCTGCGTCTGGCCGTGGTCGCAGGTGCGTATCCTACTCCGGTCGCAAAACATAT
>CALYDF020010125.1:0-10310 GCA_944474145.2 Dicrocoelium dendriticum
AGTCTCCTCTGGCCTCTATTGATGCCTGGCAGCCATAAGGATCTCAAGACAGTAGATTCATAAATTCAGATCCACCGCTCACTTAAGTTCCATAACATACGCAAGATACTATGATCCCCATTAACCCCCAATCTTTTCGACATCCTGAAGGTTGTTGCTTCTGGTCGCAACTGTTGGTTAGCTGCGTTTAATTCTTTGGTATACCAATGGCTACTTAAAGGCATCGCATTTTACGCGTCCGAGCTGCTATGGTACCAGTTGGACGTTCAACCAAAATTCCTGATGTGATTTAGGGGCCTTCAATCTACAACCCAACTGTTCTCCCTCGTCATTAAAAGCTTTCTGTTAATTCAAAACGTAGCTGCGTCTGGCCGCAGCTTGTTCTTCTCTGCATTACTCTACCAGGTCATTTCGCTCTTATTGCCTTTTAAAAGCATACTCTCGCCCGATTTCTAATTCTTCTAGGCAGCTAAGAGGTTTTAAGGACCGTAGTATTGCTGAAGCTACAGATGCTCATCTCTCTTTAACCCTCACCAACTGCACAATGCTGTTTGTCTTTTACTCTTATGATTTTCCAAACCGTGCTGCTTCTGGTTGCTCATTGCTTTAACCACGCTATTATCTTTTAGCACGCTTAACGCTTTCAACATCCTAAACTTTTCTGCTTATGTCCTTTATTCTTGGTTCGGTGACCCAACTTCCGGGTACGTACCCATTCATAAGTTCCTCGCTTTAGACTCTGCTGTCCTGCAATAAACCAAAACAAATGTCCGGCCGCAAATCCAACTGTGGCTTAATAGTATCTGTTGCACAACACGCTTACATATCCTACAAAAATGCACTTCATTAAAATCCGCGTCGTTATTTCTTAGGTAGCTAGTCTAGCCTTTTCCTGTAACAACATGCGTTCATCTGCTTCTCTAGCAAGAACCAAGCGGTAAGCTAGCAGAATCTTAATTGCGCGCAACAACGGTTTGTACACGCTGCGCGCCCGTGTGGCTTGATCTATTACGTTTTCGTCTCACAACACAATCTACATGGGTAATGACAAGATGGGAAGTTCGGTCCTTGCCGACTGGAATATTTCCTGGTCATGACTGCCTGCTTTACTCCGCAGCTTTCTTCCGTAGCTGACATTTTGACCAACATAAAGTTGTTCTAAATCGCTTGATTTGTCTGATCTAGCTTGCTTCAGTTGGCGTCGGGATACTCCAGAGTGCACCGCCAAACTTGTTTCTGTCTGATTTATTGGCCCGTCGACGCTTCTCTTTTCAGTACTATTTGGATCAGCCATGTTCTCGTTTGTTGCTCTTGTTCCTCTCTAATCGTAGCGTTGTGTTTGAGTTGCGCTGTCCGATTTTGGTAAGGATGTGTGCACATGTGTTGTTCCTTGCTCGTTCTAGTGGCTACTTAATCTCCTGCGCGACCGCTGCCAGTTGCGCTACTAACCTAAGACTGAACACTCTTATAGTGGTATAAAGCCCTGGTCGTATCTGGCTTCCTATTCTGTCAACCAGCCAACTGGCTTTTGAAACCGTAGCGGCTCAGCATCCTGAAGTCGAGCACGCCATCCATCTCTCTAGCCTCTTCGCGATTGTACTCAATTTCTTAATATATAAACAAATAAATTCTTCATTCTCGAGCAATGCGAGGTACGCTTACATAGGCATGATCATGCTAAAAGTACAACTAAATGTCGAGCAAATCTAAAGAGTGGTGCTGGTTAGCCATGAACCTTAGACTTGCGAGTGCGTACATTTACGCATGAGTGCATGTGTCTCTCTGTTATACGGGGTTTAATATGTGCCACCTCAATTGCGAATGATCGCGTGGATAGTTTTAGAAGGGTTAAGTGATGTCTGTGTTGGGGGCGTGATTGGTTGAAAAATCATGAAGCCGTGACGTTAGTTGGAGGCGAGTCACATCCGCCTCGTCGCAGTGCTATTAAACCGACTCAAGTGGCTTATTATAGGGAGAAGGCTTGTCACTCGAAAACCCACCAACTAGCGAAGCTCTGTCGCTACACATTTACTAGAGCAGTGTAGACCCAAAGCAACCGGCTGGTATCCCGGGGAAGGCATAATTTTGTTGTCCATTGAGCAGCCTGAGGTCGCTGACAAGCATTAAGCAAGGGCCTGGAAGCTTGACAGTCGGGATCACAGGTTATATAGTTATAGTTTTATTCAAGTATTTTGTGGTAGTCGTTGGTTTTGAAGGCATTTTGTAGGAAGGTCATGACTGATCTAATCTTCTGGCTAAGCGCATCCAGATACAATTGTCGCCTGTTAGTAGATCAGGTAGGAAGGGAGTGTGCTGGAGGTAGGATATGATCCACTTCTGGCTTAGTAGGTTCATTCGGTCACAGATGCACAGGTCAGGTGGGATCCTTGGTAAGTTTCTGTTGATATCTTCGCACCTTGTGGAAGCAAATAGAAAAGAAAAGGAGGACATCGAACGCTATCATGGAAACCTGTGACCTCATGCTGTGTGAAGGTATAAATCAAATATGTTACAACGGTAAAAATGCTAACTGATGGGCAAAGAAAATATTCTATATTTGTGTCCTGCGACCACCTAAGTCATCTAAAGCTTCGAAGGTTGCTTAATAGTTAGAACCTGGAATGAGAGGATGAAGGATGGCAATGGGAAGACGGTGGCAATCAAAAGTTAAAAAACACTAAATAGGGAAGCCAGGACATGGGTTAAAGACATACGTAATAGTTGCCCTGCAATTGTATTTCAGGGTGGTTGGTATCTATGGCAACATGATACGAAAAACCGGTAAGTTACCACAGCCAGGCAGATTTATTGAACACGGGATGGAACCAGAGCTTTGACACCCTAATTCAGCAACAACCTTCTAGGGAGTAGCTTCGGACTGTAGCAAGGTAGGTGTGTGGTGTCATGTAGCTGTAAACATAGCAGCACTTAAAGCTCAATACTTTTAGAGCAGTCAGAAAGTAAGAAAAGCGGGTCATACTGAGCTAACTCAAGGCGGAATGCATGGAGTTATAAGGTCAGGGTGAGGCGGATCAAGAACAGAGTAATCAGGCAGGTAAGCGTACGCTCAGGATGAGATGGCTTGGAAAGATAGCGTGAAATAGCCCTAGCCAGGTTAAGGTTTAGAAGAGATACCAGGGGTAAAGCTGCTGTAAACCAGGTTTTAACGCCTTAATGGTCTAAACGAGGTAAAGAAACAGCAAAGACAGATGAAGTAATATGAGACGAACGCAACTGGCAGGCAACAAGTAAGCTAGCTGAGCTGAGATTTGGATAAGTGGCTTAAACACCCAATCGTATCATCGGATTGAAATGGCTGTAGCGAAGAAATTAGAAAAGAAAAACAATCAAAGCAAAGGAATATGAAAGATCAGTGGAAGTGAAGAACACGAGTCAGTATACTACAGTCGCCTAGAAGCTGTCAGCAAACTGGCGTGACAGATCAGACGAGACTAGATTATGCAGGACGCAAAGGCTATGCGGCTCCGCAGAACTTTTGGTGACTTTTGAGGACGCAAGTAAAGATTCAGGACACGAAGTCTGAGACAAGGTTTAGGGAAGGGCTCGTACGGAGGTCAAAGAGACGAAAGGAGTTAATAACCAGCCGTGACTAAGCGAATTCAAGACGGCAGGCCTAGAGTTATAAGGTCAGGGTGAGGCGGGATCAAGCACAAGGTACTCAGGCGGGTCAACGTAGACCTTAGCCCGGTTAAGGTTGGCAAAATACCACGACTGAATCCGCCTTAAACCAGGCGTCTAAACCACAGTGTCCTAAGCGAGGTAGGGAAACTGCAATGATCATGCCTGCGCAGGCGTGCCTCGCTTAGTCGAGAATACACAATTTATTTATTTATTTATTTAAGTCAAGCACCGCAAAACGAATGCAACAGGCAGGCAACAAGCAAGCGCGTCATCTGGTTGCAATGGCTTTAGGGAGAAAGTGAGGAGGAGCGACAATAAAATCAGGGGAGAATAAAGGATCAATGCAAGTGCCAAGCATGGGCTCAAATGAGACTGGATTAGGCAGAACGAAGAGTCCATTCGGCCAAGCAGATGTGGAAATGACCTTAGAGTACGCAACCAGAGCTATGGGAGTTGCACTTTAACATTTTCTGGAAGAGCAATTTACGGAGATACGGTAGATGGAAGGTGCAGCTTCTTCTAAACCCGACGCGATTTTATCTAAATAGTCCGAAAGCAGTCAGATAGTAGTAAGAGAGACACGCGACATTGGGCTATTACAAGATGGCAAGCGGAGATTCAGATGCTAAGGTGAGGAGGGATCACAAAAGGAATACTCAGCCAGGCAAGCAAATTTACAGGATGGTAGGGCTTGGACGGGCGAGAAAGAAGAGCAAGTCAGGTTAATGGTAGAAGGAAAAGGCAGGATACGTCTGCTGTAAGCCACTATTTTAAGCCCCAGGGATCTAAGTATGGGTAAAGAGACGTGGTGCGTCTGCAGTAAGTCAGACACCATTCCTCTGTGATCTTAGGATGGTCGCAAGCAGGAGAGTTATGCCAGGCAATACAAACCCAAGGCGACAGGCAAATAACAAGCAACCAAGGCGGGTTGAGGGTTGGATAAATGACACAAGCTGATAGAAAACTGTTTAGATTGTATTGGCTACAAGCAAACGTGTGAAGAGGAGCAACTACCTGATCGGCGGACGAGGAAATTAGCCTCAAAAATGCCATCCATTTGGCAGTAAACCTAAATTGCCTGGCTGTAATTAAAGAGCCGGAGAGGCAGCTCAGACGAGCCCGCACTAGGTAACGGTTAAGTGATGTACAACTCCGAATTATACGCAGCAGATATAGTACGTAGTTGCAGAGTATAAGCTGCGGATGAAAAGAAAAGTACTAGTGAGGGAGAAAGGAAGCGTGCGGTGACAGGTAGACGAAGATTTGTCTAGTTGTGCAGCTATATATGAGTATGTCTGTTTTCCCAGAACTCGTCTACAGATACGCAGGTGCCAAATATTTCCACAACTTTAGAAACTGTGAGTAAGCACGTTATAGACGCGGAGCTTATTATTGTACCTACAGGTGTCCTGATCGTTTGTGGCAAGTTATTCCATTAGCTGCCGTATCTGTAGCGGAGAAGATAAAAGGTATGGAACAGTGCGCTTTATGTAGGGATACGTTGTGCGACTTTTTACATGAAGCGTATCGGGTACCGCCCAAACCTTGAAAAAACCGCAGCTAATACCTGTGTCAGACTTCGCCGAGTTTATAGAGGAAGGTAAGTTTGGCTTTAAGTCCGCGAAACCAAAGGAGCTCTAGCCCGAGCTACTTACACTGGTCTTGGTAACTAAGTGCAGTAAGATCCAGTAGGCGCTTAGTAAACGAGGGCTGAACCATCCCGAACACCAAGCTATCGATTTTGCTTGCGTTAGCAATGACTAACGAACGGTATTTTAGGTTGGCAGGACACATAATATGTAAAGGGTCAGTTGAGATCCCCTTAAGCGATTAGGTTTGATGATGTACACAATAATTGCCTTAGCTTTTGCAGAACTATAGCGCACTTGTTCAGCAAACTTTAGCGAGCTTGATTAGTGCACACCGAGGTCCCAAACGGCGGAGCAGATTGCTAGAGAAGTACCGTTAGTATAAGCGAGTTGGGTGGTACAGGACACATGTAGGAGAGAATGTTGCACTGTGATGTGGAAATTTAAGTTTGCATAAATCACACCAGGTTTTCAGCGCGCTGAGGTCATTCCAAGTAAGGGTAAGCTGTGCTGAAGGTCGATAGGATCGAATGAAAACACCATCTTTACACCGCTAGCAAACGGGTTTGGGGTGCCGTGACCGGAAAATCAAAACGTCCCTTATTGGGGTAGAATCATCAAGGGACCAAGAACTCTACCCTGAAACACAACGCTGGTTGCGGGACACCCATTCAAAGTGCTGCTACCAAGTTCAACTGACTTTTTTGTGGCAAAAGTAGGATGAAAACCAAGCGTCAAGGTTACCTGATATGCCAAATGCGGCTAATTTCGTAAAAAGTCTCTTGGGTGGGACTCGGGCAAATTCCTCTTTCATGTCAAGGAAGACCATGATCGGTGCCCGCTCTATGTCTAGCGAGTACGTTGGTTGGTTTAGAAATTCAGGCTGGCCATATTAACAGGACTTTGATGGTAGAAACCGTTGCTTGGATCTGTTAATGCGGTTACCATACAGTATGGACGCAAGCATTCCCTCCTTAACTATTCCCTCCATGACCCTAGAGGCGATGCGTAGGTGCCTGCTAGGACGGTATTTGTCTACATGTTTACGATTAGTTCGTGTGTGTCGTGGAACAACCGTCGCATGCTTACAATTGTTTGGAAAGAAACCGCTCTTCATAGACAAGGTGAACATATTATAAGGGGGGACTGGGATGTCCGGACCCCGAAGTTTCAGCAGTAAGAAAAATACACCGTCTGGACCAGGGTAATGCGACAGCCGCGGCAAACAAAGCGCTCGCGTTATTTTGCGCATGCTAAAGTCGATAGTGTGCAACAGACCGTCAGCAAACATAAATATGCTATCTGGTACTATGCACTCTGTGGCAGTGAAGGAATCACTGAAGTGATTGTTAACGTAGTCGCATGGTTTGCCTGTATCAGCAAGTGGTCCCTTGTCAAGAGCGTGAAAACAGATAATGGGTATATCGATGAGATCACTCCGAAATTTCATAAGTCTAGCAAGAGGCTATACTTTGGTTTGGGTACTAAACGCTCGCTGCTCAGCTGATAACTTTTCCTTGCATAGCGCTTTTCTCCAACTGTTCAGGATTTTGTTCATAGGAATTATGCGATGCTAGTCCTTGTTCTGGTTGTAACTGAAGCACATTTTCTTGAGCTTGGCGGAGACACTGCTTGTTGTGGTTTCAATGGGAGGTTGTATTTTGCTAACCTTGCTGTGCCTTGGGGAGAGAGCGTCCACGCAATTCGTTAGGTTTTTCTGAAGCGCACAAGTCGCTATAACTATATGGGCCGCCAAGAAGGAGACATCTCAAGGTGCCGCTCGGAGAATTAGGGTGAATGATTCCCACCGGATGCGGTGGAGAGGTCTTAGTAAAAAGTTTATAATATCTCGGTGAGGAGAAAAGTAAGGGAGTAAACATATGGGCCTCAATATCTTGTGTTCACAACCCTGAAGATCGTTTCACACGTTAGCCCAGGCGTGAAGGTGTCTTTCGCGTACACGCGGGTCCAATCGTGTGGAATAACGGTGCCAAAAAAGGCCCTATACATGGGAGGCGTGGACTGTTCAAGCCATGAAACGTGGTTCCTATTAAAAGCTCCGGCAATTTTCTTATAAGGTGCCAGCTCAAAGGAAGCTTCATGAGATAGCTTTACCAGATCGATGACAATAGAATAGGAGGAATTAGGTAGGTTGTACACACAACCGATTAGGAAGTTGAGTTGGCCTCTGATGGAATGAATCCAAGTGGACTCTTCTGGGTTGCCAATGAAAATGGTTTGGAAAAATAATGCATGGAAGTCATTGTAGACATAACTGGGACAACCACAACCGCGGTGACGGGCACGTCCATTAGAGAATATAGTGTAACCTGGAATGTGCAACCGCGCATCAGTTATATTTCTGGACTGTGACCAGATGCTGTGCTTGCTAGGGCCAGAGAAATTGTACACAAACCTCATGTTCTTAACTGGACAGCAAGAACGCTGAGAGTAAAAACGCATTGCAAACGAATACCATGCCATGCCTAAGCACTTTGAAGTTTAAAATATGCTTCGCAGCAATTGGCAGCTATATAGCAGTATAAAGTTTAACGAATTCGCCGCGCTGGACTCATCGCACTTACAGTGCTTTTCGTCTGGCTTCTTCTGGGGATCTTTGTTTTTACCTGCAATTAACAGAAACAAGATAGAGCAACGCTATGCCTGTTGCCAATTTGATTACGAGGTATAATCCATCTGTTGATGAATTTCACTCCATTCTAGTTGAATTTATCAAGAGCATTCAGTGTCTCTATTCAGTGAAGTGCACAAGGAAAGAAAAATGAGTTAAACTGTGTTCGGTTCCATTGAGTCTTTAAAGTATCAACTAAAGACTAAAGTCTTCCCTTAACTAGAGAAAGACTAGTGCACGTAAAAAATAACCGAAAGCGTGGGCTGAAAATTGAAGCGCGCTTGATTCCCTGGGACCTCCGTTAGTATTGCTTGAACTACTTCAGTTATAAAGTACAGTGTTATGTTTTAAGTGAAGTATTATTGCGCCTTATGTCTTGGGATGCACGAATGTGCACCACCTATGCTCTGTCCGGACTTTCTCTGGCCTTATTCGTTGGTCTGAGATAGGAGGTATCGTCGTAAGCTAAGGTTGAAAGTCACAACTGCTAGCATGTGCGTGTTTTCTTGGCCGCGATCTGTTCCAGAGCTTCATAAGCTAGTTAAGGCTACCGCACCCTGCTGCTATCGGCTAGTTCACTTCCACCTCTATCCGACTCAATTGGGAGAAGTTTCCCGCATTTCACTAGAAAATCCTTGTATCCTACCATACAACCCTCTTGGTACTCATGTCCACTACCTTACTCTATTCATCACCATAGGCAGGATACTTTGCTATTTCGTAAGCTTTGCAGCTTTTGCAACATGTGCGTAATTGTCTGTGTCACTTTCCGTTCTCTATATCCTGACTTTAAGTTTTGCCACCCTTTATATGCGTCTGCTCTTTACCACATGTTCGCATTCGCCTATCAGTCTAACCATACCCGGGCGAATGAATCACAATGCACGGCAGTTCCTGCCCCTCGCAACTGTTTTCTCTAAGTTTTGGCTATGAAATTATGAGCGCTTCAACGTAATTATTCGCTCTAACTACCCTTCGCACTGCCGTCCGTATTCATCCGTTCCTCGCCAATTCTCTGTAGCTGCTGTTCCTCTTGGAAGTTTGCTTCACGAACTGGTTACTCCGCTTACGGTCTCAATCTAGTTAGCCTTAGTTTCATCTAAGCTGTCGCTCGCATTCGGACAGTTGCCATCAGCATCAAAGTAAAACTATGTTTTTCTAAAACAACGGAGTAAATGCTATCCTATCTCGGTCTCCTGACAAAAGCGCATGCAGAATACTCTTCCTAAGTAGTAGTTGACGTCTGAGCCAACCCAGTGACAGAATTAAAGAACACGCTTTCAAAGTATGTAAACTAAACAAAATTACATGTTTTAGAGCATCATAGGCACCGTTGCATGCTATCAGTCATCAGTTAATGCTTCTTGCTTCATTGCTGTCTTTGATTGGCTGCCTCTTGTCCGTTGTCTATTTTTCCCGTGGTTTCCATAGTTAAATCGGCCTTCACAGGAAGGTTTATCCCCTGTGACTGGCTGACACATGCTCAATAGTTAGCTAGGTTAAACACCAGATCCTTTCTCCGGGATAGGCGAGACCCAATTCTCGTTCCAAGTGGAGCTTTTTCCATTTCGGAGCCTCCAGTTTTACGGTGTCTAAACAAATGGGTTTAGCTCGCGTCGCACTCACATTAACACAGTTTTGCTCACCTGGAATAATATGTTTACCTAGATCCACTGTTCCACAATGGAAAACAGAGTATTCTGTCATGGCTACCCTCATCGGTGCGGACAGATTCTCTTATTCTCCCTGGCGTTCAAACAATTGGTTTCGGTGTCTTATCTATCCGGACAATCATTCTGCTTATCCATTGAACTGAAGCTTTTCGATTTGATTTCGTGGACAGCTTTGCTGTTCCTTAATAACGCTCGAACAGTTGGGTTTGACAGCTTTCATGTATGCAAGAAGGTTCTTATATCTAGTTACCTGCAGCTTTACCAGTCCTTTCAGGGAGTTTCCACTTAAACTTGAAGACAACTACACCCAATTATTACTTACATTTGAATGAATTTTGTCCTTATTTTGCGGAATAAGAAATTCGTAAGGATCCCGCATTGGACAAAGGAGTGGACTTTTCGCCTGCTATGTACGTATTTAGCCACAAGGAGCAACTGCACTCATCATCTCCTCAACAAGTCCAGTGTGAATAGCTAAACACCGCCTACACAACGCAACCTAGTATGCCACAGAAGAAGCCAGCCACTATTAACAATATTTTTACTTACCAGTAGCACTCCTCGCTCGACTTCACGACTCTTTTGCATCATTGACCGGTTTCAACGGCTACTGCCGGTCCATTTCCAAGACAGGTGATCAACCACAAAAGATATTTGGCCCTCAGTCGACTGAGAATAACAGAGCACAAAATCGGTCCATGCGATGCATTGCCGGCTAGCACTATGGTTCAAACGAACCTACGCCAGCGTTTCAGGACGTGGTGTGTTTTGTCT
>CALYDF020010126.1:0-10236 GCA_944474145.2 Dicrocoelium dendriticum
GTATGTCGAGCCGGTTGTAAGATTAAAACGAGAAGGAGTAATGTACAATCGGTCAACAAGTAAATTGTACATGAAAGATAAGAGTTATCTTTTTGGGCACTACATGATGTACTGCTGCTGTTGTTGTTGTTTGTTGTTGCTCAGTTAGCACGAATGACCGGTAGGTGACCGAAAATGAGCCGCGCGGAACATTTTCGGCAACCTATATGACACGCAGAAAAATAATTTGTAGCATGACTCTACTAGCTCTCACACTTTTTCCCAAATTTCCCCCTACCTTAACACAATGCCGTTCCCTCTTTCCCTATTAAATGCCAACACGTTAGGCTAGGTACTGTACTCATTTTCGGCAAGTTCTTCGTCAAGTTCAGGAAAAGAATTAACAGCATAAGCCCTCGATCTTGTACATTTTTCCAAATTCCCCCTGCTTTAACCCACCACCGACACACTTGGTGATCTACTCTACCCATTTGCAGGGAAAATACACATTTTTGACATAAAGTACGTCACATATGTACGGATTATTCAGTAGTTTCACGCAATTACCTACAGTCATCGCACTTTCACTCCGCGGATCTATTACCGGACTAGTTGCATCCCGCATAACTGGAGCGCTCAAAGGAACCTGCGAGTGAAATTATCACATATGCACACAGCTTACTGATAACCGCGCGATAAAGGGCATAACAAGTAGGCGATATTTATCATGTCCACCTCATCAACTCAGTTCTGCAACAAGGCTGTTGACAAGGGAGGCCATCATTTGCTGTTGAGGACACTTTCCAAAACTTTTATACCGCATACTGGAGCTATAAATGCCCCCTAACACATGCATTACAACAAATGATGTGCCACCATTTTTCGCATTAAGCAGTTATTCACCCACCTCGCGAAGAAGCAGCATCGCTTTCCCAGTCCATTCGGAACGAGAATGTGCAGCTTCGATGGTACCCTCAGCCACTGTTATGAAAAGTTCAACGGAATGCGCGCATTTCTAGGCAATTTCAGGCACAGGCTTTACATAAGTGCTGATCTGCGTCATTCAACTGTTTGCAACATTCCATCAGATAACCATGTTATAAAAGTACCGTTTTCCACCGGAAACAAAGCAGAGCCTAAAAACGAAAGATTTTTTGAGAAGAGGGTTGATGGTTGCATCTGAGCAGATACAGCTTCACACATATATCAGTGATTTAGGCAGCATTGCAAGCAATGTAAGTTCAGCTGGTCAAACTCAAATGGGACAGGACCAATGAGAAAATTATTCCTGTGTACGTCCTTCACTCAGGATGTAGCTTGCGGGATAAATTTAAAACCGAGGGAAGAAGGATCAGAACACCGGCTTCTCATCATGATCAATCGGAAATGTCCGCATGACATGTGCTTGTATCCCTGCTCTACCGGTTACTTAAAGAAGCGTAAACGCTAAGGGAAAGAATAACAGAAAGACAGACAGATGGACGGCATGGCGTCAAATTTAAGCATATCATCTGGTCACTCACAGAAGAATAAATAATAAGTAATTTGCACAACTTTAAATACGACAATGGATACTGAATTATTTGCTCTTAGCCAATTCGCTTTCAGTCCGCGCGAGTGACCGAGTTTCTTCGGCTGTGCGACCGCTTTTGGTGTCCCTCGCCGACTCAGTAGGACACCCAAGTTGGCATAAGCCTCTGCTAAGCGTTCGTTATACGTTCTCTGAGAGTCCCACGGGCGTCGGTTTAGAGTCCCATCGGTGTCCCTACTGGACAAATTTTGGAATCCAAAATGGCACTCAGAAACGATACGCAGAGAAATGTCATTGAACTAAAGGCAAGCTAGTGAGCACGCAAACAAATACGCATTCCAAGTTGCAAACGTGTCAATATTCAAGTTCCTTTACTATCCCTCTACGTAACTGTCGTGTTCAGCCGGACCTTCTCTTGATAGGATGAAGCTAAAGGAGGCCAGCAAGAACCTAAAGACCAGGCGAGCGGCCGGTGTACAAGTCTTTGGTTAGTGAATTTTCGTTTGGTCAGCCGGTGGTCCTTTGCCACCCTACCAGGCCTGGGCATAGTGAATATCTTCAGATAGTGCTAAGCAATGTGCGCAGCCTGACGAATAAGGTGTACCAGTTAGATTTGCCTGTAGATGGATATCATCCAGACATACTCTCATTCACTGAAACGTGGCGGTCTCATGACATCACGGATAGTGAAGTACATCTATCTGGCTACGCAGTATTTACATGCGATCGCTCCGTTGCCGACAGCCAGGAGGAGTCACTGTTTATGTGAGCTGTAAAATGGACGTTTTGCAGGCTTGCTCGCTGCATTCGGCAGACGAAACTGTTGAGGCTCTTTCTGCTGTGATTAGCACCATTTCGGCTCAGGTTACAGTTGTAATTGTGTATAGAAGTCCTGGGAGTATATCAACTATGTACTTGGATTTATTCGATCTCAGTCTCCAAACAGGTGTTTGGTACTGCTCGACTTCGACCTCCCAGAGGTGTGCGGCAGGTCTTTCTTGCAACTCAGCGTCAGGCATATTCGGCGCAGATCCTTTTGAGCTTTCCAAATACCGTTGCATTAATTTATGGACCTCCCCAATATATACATCGACGCCCAAGTACCGGCTATTTTAATTCTTGTGTGTGTTTTATTGGTGATATTAGTTACGGGCCTCCACTGGGTTCTAATGTTCATGTTTATTTGCGCTTTAGTTGTACTGTTTAGACGCTACTGGCGTACTGTTGAATCCCGCCCAAAGATATGGCACGCAGATTATCAATCAACGAGAGCCATGGCTTCGGGTTTCCTTTGTGAGATCTCGTGCGGCGATACTGTCCAGGTAGCCTTAGACAGATTTAAGTCCTACCTTACAGAGGTCTCCCATCTATTCATCTCAGTCACAAGGAGAAAGGAGGTACTAGCTCAGCCACCGCGAATAGATTCCACTGACAGACCTCTGCTCACAAATTGGACCAAATATTGGCCAACCTACAGAGACGCTCCATCCACCGGTACTTATGACAAGTAACGTGTGGCTGGAAATAGGTATACGCAACATCTAAGGAATGCTGGGCTCAACTTTGAGAAAGGATTAGCAGACGGAGCTTCAGGGAATCCAAAATGGTTCCTCGCGTATGTCGAAAGGTGCTGCGGTTCGATCAAGTCGATTCCGGTGTAGATGCGTGACGCCAATACTCATGCTCACACGAAATATGACAAGACCTGGGTACTTGTTGGGCAGTGGACAGTAGTGTTTTTAAAGGAAACCTCGTTGGTAGGCTTTGGGCTGGTTTGCAGGATCATAGAGGGTCCGGGCCGATCTGAATTCATTGTAGCGGAGATGGAGTTTCGTAGGCTGTTACGAGGGCTGAACCTTCCTACAGCATCTGGGCCGGATTTAATTCACTCGAAACTGTTACATGCGTTGGCTGCGGAACTAAGTGGACCGCACGCTATCGCGCTTCAGAAATCGCTTGCCAGCTTGCATTATCTTCCAAATGAAAGGAAGCTGTCATCTGTCGCATCTTCAAAATGGTGACAAGAGTCTGCGTGCAAATTACAGGCCAATTAGTCTGGCGAATATGGTAGTCGAACTTCTCGAGAAACTGGTGAGGGATTCGTTGGAGCGTTATCTGAGTAGATTTAAACTTAGCGATGTAGAACACAGATTTCAGAAAGAATTTTTGTGTCTGACGCATCTATTGGTAGCTCGCAAAACTTGGACGGATGTAGTGGATAATGACCAGGCACTGTACGTGCTTTCCATTATATTTTTGAAAACACTTGACACCGCACCCCATTTTAGGCTTGTACAACAGCTGAGTTCTTACGATATATCTGGTCGCGCCCTTTAGTGTGTGGCTGCCTTTTTGGATGGTAGAGAAAATGTGTACGAGTAGGCCGTGGCCTATCATTTTGGCAGTCTGTTTACAGTGACCTACCGCGGGGCACGGTCCTTGGACCGCTACCGTTCCCTATCTATATGAATGACCTACCCGCGCAGCTTGAGGTACCATCGCTGACATTTGCTGATAAACTGAAGCTGTGGAAAACTAGCGATGTTCCTGGGGTTCCTGAAGCTACACAGCGAGCCTCGAATAAGCTTTGTGATTGATCTAGTTTCTGGTTACTGCCCATAAATCATGCAAAGAGCTCCGTTCTTGAGAATGGAGGAGTGTGTCCTACGAATTACTTGGTTGGTGAGGTCGAACTCGCCTGTTTATCTAGCCGGGTTGATTTAGACGTCGTACACTCGTCAACCTTACACTCCGGCGACAACTGGAAGAAAACCGCAAGCAGTAGTTTTCATATGTTGTGGTTACTTCGCCGTTCTCTCGGAAGCTTGAAGAGTGGCATCTTTGCGAGACTGTTCTCGGCTTTCGTTCGACTTCATCTGTACTACTGAGACCAGACTTATCCGCCCTGCCTCATCCGGGACAAAGTTGAGGTAGAAAGGGTTTTACGGGTGGGTAATAGGTTGGATGAGGTACTAGTGAGATAGACGTACCTGGAGCGTCTACTTAGTTTGGGTATGTATGCAATGTACTACCGAAAGCTTAAACGAGACCTACTCTTAAGCTACCGTATCTTAGCTGTGAAGATTGATTCAGACGTATCTGGGCTATTCAGCCCCGTTAGACGGTCTGTTCTCCGTGGTCATTCCATGAAGCTGGACATACCGCGCACCGATCGAATTGGGCGGAATTTCGACTGTCATGCCGAGTCAGTGAGTGTTGGAATATGCTTCCCGAATGTGCAATCAGAGAATTTAAATTTAAGGGGTTTGAGCTTCGACTTGAAGCTCTTGAGTGGCAACACAAAACTTCTCCCTTTTCCTGACTAACCCACATCTACACACTACTGCTTTCATTTTTCTACTTTTCTTTATGTAATGGAATTATCTGCTTACTTAAAACAAACTTCCTTATCCTGTAGCTTGATCTATCTTCCTAAGGTTTGCACAATTCACGGGACTTCCACAGCAGGGACTTCTAGGGCAGGAAATGTGAGCATTATTTAGTTGGTCATGGTGCGACACGGATGTTTCGTTTTAGATCCATCAAGAAATTCTAGCATTTCTTCAATTCCTGGTACAATACTCCACTCAAAATGGTGCTCTCACGGGATTCTTCTCTCGGCCGGTGGCCCAGTGGTCTGCACGTTTGCTTTGCAACCTTAAGGTCACCGGTTCGAGTCCGCGTAGGGGTGGGCGTCCTCGCGATATACTCGGCCTGCTCGCGACTGGTGGTGGTCGCGCGGCAGCTAAGCGCCGTTACGGCGTTCAGCTGACACATTATTATTATTATTTTGAACTGGAACGAAGTATGAAGTGCTAGTAGTTATGTTTGCATGGACCATGCGCTGCAAAATTTGCAATATTAGTAACTGAAGTAGAGAGTATTCACTACAATATATAAAAGATAAACCCTCTTATTCTTTGTCGGAGCTTATTTAATCATAAACGCCTTCCGTTCTTTTAAGGGTCCTGCCCTGGACTCCTGATTGTCCAACAGTGCTGATAGGGTCGGCCGTTTAAACTAACCACCCCGTGACTGCAGTTTATCTAGTCACACTCGTACTTATCTTTTTGTTTTCGTTGGTTTAACTCCTTGAGCATTCCTTTCGCTGTGCTTCATTGATCACCTTCGTTCTTGTTTATGTACACTCGGTCGTCGTTTGCGCGTTCTGTTGGCCTGATAAATGCTTCGTCTTGATCTAGTTGTTTCCCTTCGCTTGTCGAAGCGCTAACATCACGTGTTGTCGCAAGATTTGCACTCATCATGTGCACTGTTTTCAGCTCGACCCGTTCGTGTGCAACGGGAAACTAAATAGGGTACATCTTTTGTTTTGCAGGGTTTAGGTGACGCCTGGGATACTAGTCGGCAGCAGTGACACAAAAATGGTGCAAATATGGGACGGTAGAAAAGATGGAAGCAACTAACATATATTGTATAAGCTATAAGGAACGGGCAGTGAATAAGCACGGGCGAGGAAAGTGCAGCACGGGGCTAGCCAGAGCATTTCGTGAAAACAGATGTACAGCCAGTAAAACAAATAGACATTGAGCAGGTTCAAATAACACCGAAATCCAATGTCGTAAAAATCGAGAGAGTATTGTTGCGACACTGTCGTTGTGTTTTCAGGTGCACAACATAAGTAGAATGGAGTTTTATTAGTTCTGTTGCCTCTCGATCACTTCATTGATGACGCGAGTCATTGCGGTACGGCATTTTACTAGAGCTCTGTGCTGTCACAAAGGATAAGGAATATGCCTTGATAGTCCATCAGATGCCTGGTAAACCATCGTTTGAGTCATTCCTTGCTTTGCACACTGACGACTGCCTCCGGTTAATGATTCTAGTTGCTTATCAAAAAACGGGCAAGCTAAGATCGAAGCGAACTAAAATCCTCCACAATTTAAGCAACCTTATGTGATAGCTCTATGTCGAGCTAGCTCGACAAAGTTGAAAGAACTCATGCAACTCATTCCTTATCTACCCTGTCCACCTAGAACGACTGTCAACAGCCATATTTGGGGATTTTTCACTCACAGGGGTGAAAGTTACTTGTGAATATGAATGACCTAGTATTTCCAGGTACGTTGTAAAATAATACTGTACACCTCAAACAGTGTCGTTATGTGCCTATAAGTTTTTACTTTTATGTATGATGGTACTATCAGTCACTGTAACTGAACGTTAATACGCCTTGAATGACCGTTCCAGTTTGATAAATTTAGGACTAACTTCGGCCAGTCAAAAATTTTCGCTTCGGCTTTAGGGCTATGGTATTGCGCAAGTACAGTCTGGAATCTACTTCCGCTTATTGTCGATGGTAGTTGCAACCAAAAGACGTATTTACGGTGTTTGCTAGGGGAACACTGGGAAGCATTTTCTGAGTGACCGAAGTTTGTCCCAAATGTGTCCACCTGGGACGGCCAGGGTCATAAAATTCGGACACGCAGACGAGATAACTAAGCGGTCGCGGACAATCAGTGGCAGCGTCTTAGAGCGTGAAGAGTTCTGTGCTGATCACTTAGTTCTTCATTAAATACCACAACAGCTCGTACGGCGCTGTGTCAAAAGCAGTGTTACTGGCTACAGCGTTACTGACCACTCACTTCTGTAACCAGGGGTGAATACTTAACGGAGGGCGGAAAAACAACCTTTCTGACCACCAGATTCTGTGGACAGCTACTGAACACAAAGAAGGTGAATGAGCTATCTGGATGTCACCGGTCTCCGTAGTCGGCAAAGTGCGTAATCCGCTCCACTGCTTTGCGGCTGAGGTCCTTATGACCAAAGATTCAGAATGGCGTCACTTAATTCAACCCTCTGCTTCAGCCCGGGCAACCGAGAAGCTGCCTGCCCACCTATCAAATAGCCCTTCCGCAGATTACTAGATTTCCCCTTTCGTTGTCGATACCAGTGTTTTGTAGCAAACTGGAAAACGGAATTCGATGGTCTAGCTCGAGCCGCGAGCTAACTGGATTAGTCGCTGTCGCAAGCTGCATCTATGGAAGACTGTTGGATATTTGTAAAAGAGAGATTGACATCATTGTGTTACCAATTTTGCCATTGAAATATCGGAAGGTTGGACCGATTAAGCCTCATTGGTTTGACAGGGAGTATGGAAATCTTGCTCGAAGGCGCCGCAGACTGTGGGACAAATTCCTCCTCTCTGGCTCTGACAATGATTACGAAAGGAACCAAAGTCAGCGGAACCTTTGAAACAGTGCAAAAAGGAATAAACACCGGCATTTCGAAGAGCAGCTCGCAGTAGCCGCAAAGACCGCCCCAAAGAGAATCTTTGCATACTTGAAGTGACGCTTGAAGCCGGCAGGTGAGGTGCCAGTGTTGGTTGGCCCGAATGGACAGCCTCTAACCTCAAGCACTGAGCGTGCGTCCGCGTTGGCGGCGCACTTCGCTTCTGTATTTGCGAATGACCAGATGTCTGTTACGAGTTCGACGTGTACCTCTTTTACCGAACTCGGCAGTCTGGATTGCGGCGTGGATGAGGTATGTCAACTGCCCGCCAACTTTGACGGCACCATACCTGCCGGACCTGATGGGCTTCACCCACTGGTTCTCAAATCACTTTTGACCATCATCTCTCCAGTCGTGACCGACCTTTTCAACAAGTCGCTGTCCGAAGGTTCATTGCCAATTGACTGGGAAATGTTTGGTGGTGAAGCCTATTCCGAAAGGCGGCGACCCTAGCAAAATAGACAACTACAGGCCAATTTGTCTTACACCTATTTTGGCAAAGGTTGCTGAGAAAATCGTGAAGAAGGGATTGCTGCAGTTGCTACAGTCAAACGGGTTCCTGACGCCTTCACAACACGGTTTTAAGCAAGGTCGCTCATGCTTTACAAACCTGCTTGTGACGAGGCATGAGTGGTTGAAGGCAATAAGCAAGGGGAAGTCTGTCGACGTGATATTCATCGATTTCAGTAAAGCGTTCGACAAGGTCAGCCATGAGGTTCTCCCACACAAACTCAGAATGTGTGGTGTCAGTGGCTCACTGCACCGGTGGATCCGCGACTTTCTTGTTGGACGAATGTAGAGGGTACATGTCGACGACCATCTAACTGACTGGTACCCTTCTACAAGTGGCGTGCCTCAAGGCACTGTGCTGGGACCTACTCTGTTCCTGATTTACACCAGCGATCTATCTCAGCTTCTCCGGTCGCTGTGTGTCTTGTTTGCGGACTGCATTGAAGATTTGGAGAGAAATTGACGCTCCCGACGACTGTGGCCCACTTCAGCAAGACCTCAACCGCCCATCCACATGGTCTGCAGCAGTTCATCTCCCGGTCAACCCAGCCAAGTCTGTATTTATGAGCCTGGGGAAGGGTGCTGACGGTCGAACCTACACCCTTGACGGCCAACCGCTATATCCCACACCCTCCGTGAAGGACTTAGGTGTGCTCACTCGCTACGATTTGAAGTCCGTGGACAACTCGAACAGGTTGTATCGTAACGGACTGCGCATGCTTTGGGCGCTCAAACATAGCTTCGGCATTTGGTCTGAAGAGATTGCCACTTGGCTTTTCTCTTCCATCATTAGAACAATGCTAGAGTATGGTTCACCTGCCTACTCTCCGATTACCCTAGGCGAGACAAAAAAGATCGAAAGGGTCCCACACGTTGTTACCAGGCTTATCCCGAGTTTACGTGGCTTGGGGTAGGAAGACAGGTGCGAGAAACTAGGACTCTACACCTTGTCCTACCGTCGGGTGCGAGTCGATCTCATTATGACCTACCGTATTCTACATCTCGGTGACTTTCCCATGCTGAAACCACTGTTGCACTTACGAGGGCCATGCAGCACACGCGGACACAGATACAAACTTGTCGTACCGGATGTGAAGCCTGTTCCCTACCCACTGTGCTTTGAACGGAGAATGGTACATATTTGGAACAGTTTGCCTGAACATGTGATGGAGGCAGCATCTGCGCAGCAGTTCAAAACGTTGTTAGATTTATATTTTACCACTATTCGATTCAGTGAACGACTGCAGACTTACGGTGACTTGTCACATTTGTGAGCCTTGCAATACCGTGAGTCAGATGTTTTAACTGTCACACGAGAACGATAACGATATTCACGGCTGACAATTTTTATAAGGTTGTTCACCATATTTCGAAAGAATTGTACAGAATTCATTTCTACTTGCTCTATAATACAGTATTCAGTATTCAGTATATATCAACAGTTACACTAGGTGAGATTTTCCGGTCACGCCAATTATGCGAGTCACTCCATAGAACTAGTTAGGTGTCACAGATCGTTATAAAGCCGACGATACTCCAGGCAGAACGAATTTATTCGTCGAATTTGATGATAGTAATGCTTATTGCAGGAAGTCAATATGGATTTCAATTTCCAACCTTGGTCCTTCTCTATTAAAACGCATTCTGCCTTTTATATTAACACATCGCCGGCGATTTGTATTCAAGGTCCAAACACTAGTGAAAACCGGAGTGAAGCCTGAAGATTACCGGAAATATTTGGGATAACGTGCTTCTTTCGGGCAAGTACATTCTTTTGACAGCTGTAACTCTTCAGGGTTTCCTCGGTTGTTCTCTGTTTTAGCGGAACAATTATCCACGTTTTTTCCGTAAGTCGCTTTCCAGAGCAGGAGCCTCCAAAATGGTTAGCACCAAATGGGTTAGAGGGACCAATTTGAACAATGGAAAACATGTCGTGCTTACTAGGTACTTGTTATTATAACGGCCTG
>CALYDF020010127.1:0-10224 GCA_944474145.2 Dicrocoelium dendriticum
AGTTCGTATACTGGCCACTCCAGGTTTTCTTCCTGTATACTTGCTGTTGGATCGAGCTATCTACCCTACGAGTTAACCATACATCAAGGAACGACAACCGGTTGTTCGCTTCTTTCTCGCAGACAAGCTGCAATGCTGCGTGGGCCTGATTAAAACGCTCAATAACAGCGTCTAGGTCAATGGACTGATCGGCCACAACAAATATGTCATCCATATAGCTATGGTAACAATCAAAGGTGGTTATCTCCGCATGTAATTCGGGATTCTCTAATTTCGCTAGGAAGACAGCCAACAACGGACTTAGAGCGATCCCATGGCTACACCATCTTTTTAACGGCAGTAAGTGTCATTGAATAGGAGCTGTACGTTCCAGGTGCATCGCAAAAGGCTTTTCATATCACGCAGTGGTCCGCCTATCGTTTTATATGTTTCTTTGATGTAGATGCAAATGTAATCACTTGCCTCGAGAAGTGGGACGTTGGTGAAACGCGAGAAAGCATCCGAGGAAAACATTATTTTCCTACCGATGTTACGGTCCCTGGCGCTTTCGATGAAATGAAAAGTGTCACGAAGGCTGTATTGTGTAAGTCGCTGTCTTGTTGGCTCAAGAATTTCAGCAAGCCATTGGGCAACAGCATGGTAGGGCGAGTTAACCATTGATAAAATTTCGCGAAGTGGAACATCAGTCTTATGAATTTTAGGTAACCCGTAAAACCTCGGAACATTCGTGACACTCGGCTTAAGACTATCCTAAAGAGTATTTGAGATATATCCACTATTCCGAAGCTCTTGTAAGCTTTTAATAATCTGCTTTCCAGTTCACTCTGTTTGGTCCATTTCTCCAGTTGTTCGGGAAAATTTGGTGTCACCACTCAGAATTATTTCGAGCTTGTTTAGTCGTCTTTGTCCAATAGAACGACCCCGGTGTCTTCGTCTGGTTTGCTTAGGGAGATCTTATCATTGCGCCTTAAATCTTTCAGTGCATCAAAGTGCTTGCATGTCAGTGGATCATGATTTTGGATATGGCACTTACGATACTGGTAGCAATTGTTCACCAAAGAACTTTTGAAGCCTTTCAGGTCCTCATTAGACTTTGCTACTAACCCTTTTGTTTGTTCTGAAGACACGTTGGATACTGAGTTAGGGTTACTTTAAAATGTGCTGCGCGAAAACGGGTACCCTGCTCGATACATTCTTACGAATATACAAGACAAACCCGACCCGGTGCAGGTTCCAACAGCTGAGAAGAAAAAACTTTTTTATAAGATTACCTTTCAAAGGGGACGCAACCGCTGAACGTGTAGCCAGAAACCTTTCAACAGCCGTCAAGTCAACTTTTCCAGCTGCTAAGCTCAAGTGCACTTTCTCAACGGAACCCCTCATTCGTATTTGCAATAACGACAAGTTGCCAATGCTGACCGCTTCTAGGGTCATTTATCAGTACGAGTGCGCCTGTGGCGCTACTTACATCGGTCGAACGGCGCAGCATTTGTCAAAGCGCATGAATCAGCACTTTCCACGCTGGTTGCGTCGAGGCGGTATCGGGGCTATAACTAGCTCTGTTATGGCTCATCTAGTTGATAGTGGGCACGAGGTTGACCCAATCAGTGCCTTTCGAATACTATACAGGGTCCCTCCACTTCAGTCGAAAGATCTGCGTCTCCGCACCCTTGCTACAGCGGAGGCCATCAGTATTCGGTTGTATTAACTGCTGTTGTGTTCACAAAATAATCTCTTCGAAACTCTTAAGCTACCCTGGCCAGATAAAATGGACGATTCAGAAGCCAGGAGCAATCATTTGATTACATCTTTGCTCTAGTTTGTGCTTATCGTTTACGTTTATTTCTGGTTTATGCCTCTGCTTGGCAGCTGATCTAATTTCATTTGAACTGATCGAAACCACTGTTACTCTCATTGCTCTTGTACCCATATGGTTGTAAAGGGCTGACGATGAATTCATGGAAAACACTTGTTTACCTTCGCTCCCTTGTTCTTAAAACAAGGTACCACCTGAACACCGTACTCATGATAATTGTAGCTTCCCAACGATTATACTGGCGTTTTATGAGCATTAGTGCAGCTCCACCAGTTTGATGGCCAGGCCTCTGTTCTCGGTAGCTCATGAAATCCACCAGCAAGTCGCCAATCATGTCGTTCGGAGAAAGTTAAGTCTCTGTCACGGTAGTCCTCATCATCATCTTTAGGTTAGCTGAGTGTGCGAAACACCTCAGGTGATGTGCCATAATTCAAAAAGAGCACAGCACAAAATTTTCGAAAGGTGGGTAATATAATATTAAATATTATATCACATATTTGATCTGAGAGCGTGATTGGGGAAGGAATCTAAAGGGGAGGGGATGGACGGAGAAACTCACAGCACGAACACCATTGATGCCGGCTCTTTGCGATATCAACAAGTGTGTCATCATCATCATCATTACACGTTAGCTGGAGGTGGAAAACACCTCAGCTATTGTGCCGCAATACAAAAGACAAGAAAAGAAAAAACAAACAGTGGCACGCCCGCTGAGTTTCCAGTAACAGATGGACATCGTTCCGAAGAGCTAACAGCTATCGTGCCGTAAAAAAAGAGTTATATTATGCCTAACAAGTGGCATCGTGATTGGAGGGGGATGTTAAGCAGGAGGGGGATGGACAAAGGAACTCACAACACAAACGCCATTGGGGCCGGCTCTTTGCCGTATCATCAAGTGTGTCCAACCAAACGTGTTCACCGTCCTTAGGACCTCAGCCACGCAGTCGGGATGCACCAACCGACGCCAACTTCGAAGTGAGGGTTTCCATCTACTCTCGACCAAGTCATCACTTGGCATCCCCTCCTCCTCTTCCAACCGCACCCACAACGCGCAAACAATGCACGTCGCGGGAGTCGCTGTGCTGGCATGCGCAACACGTGGCCCAGCCATCGGAGCCTGGTGCGTGATATAATGGTGCTGAGCGATTCACTCACTCTTCCTGCACCAAATACGCGACGCCGAACACGCTCATTGCTCACGCGGTGCTCCCACCAGACATGAGCTAAGTTGTGAAGGCAGTGATGATCGAATATGACGAGTCTCTTCATGTCTGTCGACCTGATAGTCCGGGTTTCACAGCCATATAGGAGAGTTGAACGGACGGCGGAGATTGGCAAAAGCACCTCGAGCTTTTGCTATCCGGTTCGTAACCTCATCTTCAATCCCACGGGTGCTAATGTAGCTGCCCAGGTACTTAAATTCCTGAACGACTTCTAGCAGATCACCACCAAGCGTTAGCGCAGGGTTGGGTCCCTGCCAATCTTGGAGAAGTACTTCGCATTTCGATGGAGCAAAGCATAGCCCAAAACGATTGACAGCCAGTGCTAATCGGTCCAGTGCTGTTTGGCATGTTAGAGCTGTCACAGATTAGGGCAATGTCGTCCGCATACTCCAAGTCAAGAAGTCGCTCACCAGGGAGTAGCTCCACACCTTCTATGTCGTGTCCAGCGAACGCTGTTTCTACGACTTCATCAGTAGCGAAGTTGAAGAGGAAAGGTGACAGCGAGCAGTGTGTCTAACCAACCCGCTGCTATGCGGTCAGGTTTTTGATCCATAGGATTTAGTTGCTAACCCTAATCGTTCTCCTGTCCAGGCCTTGACAACCTAACAGTACCCTGCGCATTAGTGTTCCTTCAAACCATATCCTGTCACGGTAGCCACATCAGCACGCCCACAGCGCTCCCCCCCCATTTGTTTCTCACACTGCGGCAGTTAGTATACCATACACCTAGTCCTTAGTGACGCGGTTGTTTCCCTTTGGGCGTAGGATTTGTGCGTATAGTATGCGTCCGGTCGAGGGCTCGGAGGACTTCTGTTTCCGGGGCGTACGTGCGTCGTAGTGGACCGAGAGGGCTGTAAGGCAGATGAGATACTTCGTAGGCGGCTGCACAACCACCTAGTAAGTGTCGGAGCTCTATGACCGGTGTGCTTGTGTCACATCTCGTGGCTAGCTGGGCGGTACTGTCGCAGTTGCCGATGGATGTCCGAGCGTAAGGTGACAAGATGGATGGCGTGAAAGCACGCACGATAGGTGGCTACTCCAACAACGGAGGACGAAATAGAAAAGTACGGAGAGGAAACGACGCTCACAATATCGGCTACGCTCGACGATAACTTATTGACTTGCTACTACGACAATGACGCGCTACGGAGTTGACAACCAGTTTGTTGACGTCATTTCATTGCCATTTACCGCCTTAAAGGATCTATCAAGGTTGGGCTTTTGTAGCTCGTCACAACAAGAATCCTCTTTTAGTTTCACTCGACTTGTTGTTTAAACACCCTACCGACTTTCTCTTATCAAGGGTATCTTCCGAATCTTTTGCAAGGTCTATCTTGGGAATTTCAGTATTTCCCATACCACTCTGTGTAACGCTCATAGCAGCCATGCACTCTGATGCAGCTAGTATTGTACCTAAAGTTTCAATTATTCCTGGGTGCACCACCTGAGAACTTGTATCTGCACCCTGGCTTCTTTCCTCGGGTAACAGGATGAAAGTCGCGTTAACCTTCGGTGCAGATTTGTTCATATCCACATGCTGATCATGAGTTGTTCCTCTTGCCACCTGTGTCCTTCGGTGACTGGGGCAAATGACTACCTCTGTGATAGGAGTGGTCACGACCGGTTTCATTTGGTGGTAGCTCAGCATGATGTTGACTAGCATTAGTCATAGTGACCGGAGACAGGGTTGGCAATCAAGTGACTGTTGGTATCTTCGGGAAGACTGGTTTGTGGAGAAATAACTTTGTAGTAAATGTGTCCGGTGTCACCTTTGTAGCTCGAGCAGATGACTGTGTCTCTGTAGTAGGGCCCAATCATCTGTAGTAGGCAGTAAGGCAATGTGATGCTCACATAAATGAGTCCCGTTAGCGTGAGTCGCAAATTTGACAAACAAGCTGTTATTTGTCTTCCAACTGACTTTGGCGCCTTAGCTTGTGAGTTAAGTGTATCCGGTGCCACGTGATACCGGCCATTTGTCTGACTCGCTACTAAACCTGCTCTGTTAAACAATTTGTCCCGGTGAACAGGGTTCCTAAACTCAGTCAGAATAGGCCTGGCAAATCCTTGCTGGCACCCGTGAAATCCAGATTTGCGAGGAGCAAGACGGGTTTCATCGAAATCGCGGCTGTATTGATCGCTTTTTCACGTCATTTGTTGGAGCACCGTCATATTTATTGGTGGCCCACTGCAGTCGTGTTTCTTGACATCAAAGGTGCCTTCGATTCCGTGAATCGATGTGCCCTTTGGGACTCTGTACTCTGGAAAGGCGTGTTCGATAAATATGTAAACATTAACAGAACGCTTTACTCGCTTACTTCGGACAGAGTAAAGCAAACTGTCGCCGTCGTTCGATATCTCTAGTGGTGTGAGACAAATTTGCCAGCTGTCATGTAAACTGATTTCACTGGATGTAATGTAAAGTGTGTGGAGTTTCTCCCCGATGGGTGACTTCTTGACTTGGATACGCTAATGACATTGCCCTAGTTTGTGACAACTTCTAAACATGCTAAGCAGCACTGGATAGATAAGCACTGGCTACCATTCATTACGAAATGCAAGATGGGCAGGGATTGGTACTTACACTGGCCCTTAATGGTGGGAAGCTAGAAATCCTCGAGAAATGCAAGCATCTTGGCAGCTATATCAACACCAGTGTACTAGAGGATGAGATGACGAACCGTATAGCAAAAGATCGAGGCGCTTTTGCCAATCTCTGCCATCTGTGGCACCGACGCGACATCACTAGCTCTGAAGGACAGAGTTTACAATACTGCCTTCTGTTCAACCCTGCTATACGTTTGCGAAACCTGGCTCATCAAGTCGACACAAAAAGAGGCTAGTTACGTTCGCTGACTTCGCATCAACAGCAGTACATCAGCCATTTGAACTGATGCTTCGGTCGGTGGCCAAAACGATTGAACGGTTCTAATCCGCGTACGGGCAGGCGTGCAAAGATAAGTCGGCATCGGCGAGACAGCTTCCTTGCGGCTTTCACTGCCCCGCGTCATAATCGGCAATCACATGACAGCTAACTCAGCATCAGACGCATTTTAAAGAGGCAGTCGGACTGAGAGACGACAGCAGACACGCCACTGATGTCGACTGCTTGTCATGTCCTATAAACTGTCAAGTCAGGCACAAGGCGGGTCATGTGGACTCCAGCCTGAAAGGTGAAACGGATCGACGGCACCACTTTAATCCTCAGTGACTTCATTTACCCCTGTCAAGCTACTTTTTGCCCACCTAGCGCCACCCTACATCTGGTAAATAAAACAATGTCCTCGATAAGCGGTGACCAAGTATACATAGCACATGCTCAAGTCAGCACAACTTATTAAGTGCTACCTGTTTTAATGAACTAGCGTGATTATTACTGCCTAGCACCCGCCTACGCATATCATCCTTGTGGACACACTGGTGCCATCCAACACCAATGCTTTGCAGATAAAGATGATCAAATAGTTGAAGGCGCCTCAGGTTCTTAGATTGTAGGGGTCAACTATCACTTGCCTCGTATAGGACGGCACTCGCTGTCGCTTTGTAAATACAGTCTTTCAGACGGAGGGAAACCTCTTTCTGTCGCCACGGACGTCGCATATACAAAAAGGCAGTTCTAGCCTTTGTAGTGCGTGAATTGACTTCAGTCCTTATGCGTCTGTCGTTGCCGTTGAAGTGATCAACTACCTCGCGTTCTTCGCCACCAAGGGTCAAGGAGTCATCCAGTGGCTGGTAGTCTTGTAACGTCAGTTTGAAGGCGCGAAATGCATGCCACTCTTGCGAGAGTATTTAGGGTTGATTGGGCCACCCCAACATCGTTAAAAAGCAGTATAATCCGCAAAATCAAGATCAACTAGCTTTTCACTATGTAGCACCTCAACATCTACATTGTGAGGCTCCGCGAGGCAACACTCCATGATGGGGTCGACGACGAAGTTGAACAAAGATTGGGAAATTGGAGGACCCTGAAGAGTGCCACTTGTTGTCAGAAAGGCATCCGACCAATCACCGTAGACCGTGACGTGGTGTGTGGTATTCGAGTACATGGCCCGTAAAATGTTCACGTATTTCATGGGAACACCTTTCCGCACAAGTATTTCCAACAGAATGCATCGGTCAACTGTCGGGCGCGCTCTTGAATTCCAGGAACACAGTTATTGTCGGTCTGCGGTACGCGTGGCGCTGCTTTAGCACCTTCCGCGGAGCGATTATGGGGTATCTACAGCCACGTCCTGGGCGGGAGCCTGCTTGCATTTCCCTAATCCGTGAGTCTCGCTCCGCAGTGAGGCGACGAACAAGTATAGTGGTCAGTAATTTTATCACCTCCGGCCTTAGGCTGATATCCCTGTGGTTACTACAGCCAGTGCGGCTGCCATTCTTGTATATAGGCACTCTAGTCGTTTCACTCTATTTAGTTGGGATGGCGTGTTCCTTCCAGACCTCTTTTGACAAGTGTGTTAGTGCTTTGCAGAAGACCTCCCCACCATCCTCAAACGGTGCAGGTGCGAGGAAATCCGGACCAGCAGCACGAAAACAATTAAGGAGACGAGAAACGGCAACGGTAAGATTTCCTTTTGGCGGTGAAATCCATAACCACTCACAAACTACTTTTCTCGTGTCTGAGTACGAGAACTGGCTATGAGATATCTTTGTATTCTCGCGAGAATAATACCGTACTTCATGCGAATGTTGCGAAAGCTGGCGTTGCACTATTTCTCTGTCTTATTCACGGAAACTGCATTGACCAATGATTGTCAACACGCCCATCTACACTACAGCAATGATTTAGTTGCGAAACTGCTTCTTGAATCATATTCGAACTCGACCGAGTCCAATGGTTCGCGTCCTTTGTTCCTCAGGATTGTGGCCCAACGCATCGCTGCTCCTGTTTGCAGCTTTTTCTACGCTCTGCATGCAGAACGTCTACCGAGTGCTTGAAAAGCGAATACGTTAATGCCCATGTGCAAGGAAGAAGATCGTCAGGACCCCGCAAACTATCGGCCGGTCTGTCTGGCATCGGCAGTTTGTAAACGGATCAAGAATTTTCACTTGCAACACCTGAATATCTTCTCATGCACTCAGCGTAGTTTCCGGAAAGCATATTAATGTATTTTTAACCTGCTTGTGTCCAGATGTAAATGAACGAGATCACTGGATGCCGGCAATTCCTTGGGCGTTGTTTTTAGCCATTTCAGCGAGACATTTGACAAAGTCCCTCATGAGCATCCTTAAGTGTCAGGGAATTGTTGTCTCTGGGCAGGTTCTCCTGGACTGTTGACTTTTTGATGGCCGACTCCATCTACATTGTAACCCGGAGGTTACGGGTTCGATCCTGCGTAGGGGACCGGGGGATCCTCGCAATATCCTTGGCTCCCGCGTGACTAGTGGGGGTTGTGTGGCAGCGAAGCGTAGGTACAGCGTACGTGCTTGCTGCTGATGCCTTCCTTGGCTGTAAGGAGATAATTTTCCCAGTTCCGAAGATCTTTAGACTTTCTTCACTTCTCATGTCCGTCCGATTTTTGAATATAGATTGTCAGCGTGCCATTCTCTTACCAAGGCCGAATGCGTTTTGGGGTCGTACTCCGTCTCGACACTCCTGAGACTACCTTACTCTCGTGGACTTCGAAGTATGAACTTCACTCTAGCACCATCTTCGTCGTGGTGACGTAAGTTACACCTGGCCTATTCCACGAAGTGAGATGGGCAATGAAGTGTAGTACTTCAGCTTTGTGCCCAAAGTTCGACATAGGGCCAGTGTTGGAGATTGTTTAGATGGAGGAAGCTGTGGTTTTACTCCGATGTTACTTTGGTGGCTCATTAAATCCGGCAACTTTTTGAATGCCTCCAACTAATACGACTCGCGACCCCGTGTTCTTCTTGCATCCACACATTCCCTCGATGTCAGTGGCTGCGGACGTTGCATTCCCGATTGGTGCTTCTGCTTCACAGTTGCCCAGCCAGCACCGGCCCTTGGCCGAGCGGTTCACAGGCCTGCCTTCTAATCTACAGGTTGCCTATTTGAGCCTGCGTGAGTGTTTGCGACCTAGTGGTATCCCTAGACGACACGCGCCTGCTGATAGTCGCGTGACAGGGAAGCGTCGGTACAACCTACCGGCGTACTGTTGGTTCCTTGCAAACAACATCGAACTTAGCTATCATTCACAAAAACAAGGTCAGCTTTCAGCTCCTTCAGCTATCGGATTGAAGGGTGCTGTATATGGGTAGTGGCTGATCGGTTTCTGTTCAGCTCAGGCTGTTTCGCATTGGCGGTCTAGAAATCTTGTGCTAGAAGGATGCGTTACCGATGTTAAGTTTTGTGAAAAACATAAAGCTGTAGATACCGGTTTATGGTTGTCAGCAGAGCAAACAGTGGATTACGGCACCATCTCAAGCCCCACAATGATCGTCATCTTCTAGCTTTAACTGTTGGAATAAAGGAAGAGCGCTGCTCATCAAACATCCTTGACAGTCGCTTTGTTTTAGATCTCTGTTTGTTGACTCCAATCGAGGCTCGAAGTCAGGTGCCACATGCGTCTATTCATTAAGATTCCTTCTACTAATCTGGGCTATCAGGTTGTACATTCGTAGCTTCAGTGTCACAGCAGACACGGTGTGTATGTGCCTTTCTCCTAATCCGAGTCTAGTAGACGCAGCTACATTAGGACGTTATAATGGTAAGCGCCTTCTTTCTGGATGAAGAATTTCGATTGGAGCAGATCATTGTCTGTCTTACCCGATATAGCACGATCGAGGAATCAATAGCTCTCCTTTATTCTATTTCTTGCATATAACTGTTTAAATTACAGCGCAATTAATTTTACTTACTTTTTCCCAACCCTCATTTTATTTTGCATTCCATCTCTTTTCCTCTACCACTACGGATTCTTGTTATCATGTTGACGCGAATTGAAACGAACCGTTGATGCTTTTGCTCGATCACAGGATCGAGCCGGACATGTAGTACCCATGCTTTTTGTTTTTCACGACTAAGCTGTGAGCTATGTGATTCATGAACTTTCTGAATATATGAGATTGTCGAAATCGAGTTTGCTTAGTGTTTAACAATTGGCAACTCTGTTAAGAGGACTCACTTAACATTTAATTGGGCAATGTGAACGCGTTGTCGTCGCCTCAGATTTAGTTTTACCCTCACCACAGTGGTTCATTTCCCGATTTTTATATCTGCTC
>CALYDF020010128.1:0-10238 GCA_944474145.2 Dicrocoelium dendriticum
CCTTCCTTGTGTGTGGGCTCTTCATTACCTTTCAATGGATCATTCAGGATTCTCAATCTCTTATTAGCTGAGGTCCCGTATCTCACGACAACCAACTTATTGTTTCGCATTTTCAACATTGTACAGTTCCAATCATGGATATATGAGCAATTTTCTACGTTACTGTCACGATTGCATTAAAATGTTTGTACCGTTGTACATATCTGAGCATGCCCCCACGAGCGTGCCTTGCACAGTCGTGAATAAAATATTTATTTATTTATTTATTTATGAGACAGAGGCTGTCCTGCTCTCAGCAGTTCGTCTTCGCAACTCACCGAGCGGAGTGCGCATATTACCTGATCTACCTTGGAAAGACCGAGCAAAAGAAGCAGTGGAGCAACGCGGTATTGCTACTAGGGATAGCAAGAAAACAATATTTGTTCATGGTGTTCCCGAGTTCCTGCATGCCTTTGATCACGATGCACGAACACATGACCGAGAGCAGTGGTGCTACATCCGCGAGGCATTCTCTGTTAACAATGTTATTGCCAAATCCCTAACAAGAGTTACGTTATCACCTAACTACAAGGGCTGCGGTCCAAGGCTAATGAAGGTAATACTACACTCCGAGGGAATGACGCAAGTTCTGTCGGATAGCTGGTTAAAGTTTCGAGCTAGGTTGCCAAAAGAAATACGGCTAAAGGCAGCAGGCGAACTACCAAAAGTCGGAAGAAATTCGATGGAACTTGCAAACGCTGCAAATTCTTTATTTGCACAGTCCTTCGGAGAGACCGACACAACAGCGCACACGTCACGCAGGAGGACCGAGCACAGCACGAGTGAACCATCAGTTCAGGAACGCTCAATAATATCATGTAACACGACTGAAATACACAAACCAAAATACGATTAATTGCCGGCCACCTAACGGCAGGCTTAAAAACGAACACAAACTTGACATCCACCAATGAACTCCTAACCACAAAAGCCCTATCTTGCATGTACACAAACGCTCAAGGCCTTCGAAGCAAGTTGGCCGAACTTAGAGAACTCCATGCCTCCCAACCGCGGGACCTCGTCATGATTACAGAGACATGGTTAAACCCTGAGATAACCGACTGTGAGATCAAGTTACCTGGTATGTCGCTGCTTTGGACCGATAGAACCGGAATGGGTGGCGGTGTGATTCTTTACTATAATACAAGCCTCCGATGTGAAGTTATCGATCACCCGGAAATCCGAGCTCCCGATTCGCTTTGGTGCCGACTTTGGTTGCGAAACAAGGACACATGTCTAATAGCCGTGGTTTATCGCCCGCCAAACTCAACGTCGGAAATGGACTCCAAACTGTACCACGTTTTTCAGTTTGCTTTGAACAAGTCCTACACCCACATTCTTATCGCGGGAGACTTTAACGGGCACGACATAGAAAAGCCGGCAACCGACGGTACGCAGTTTAAAGCCTGTTTGCAAGAACTTATTGCTAGCCACCCTCTTTACAACCACGTAACTTCTCCCACCAGATTTCGAACTTCTAACAAGCCGTCGATACTGGATCTTGTGCTAACTAAAGAAGAACTCATGGTTGGCGGGATAGTTACAAGCACACCACTGGGTCGTAGTGATCATGTCACTCTACTCTTTGATTATATATGCTATGCCGAGTACCCGGAAAAGGAGGAGGATAAAGTGCACACTGTCACGCACTACAATGTGTTGTCCAAGCTTGTTAAGGATACATCTTGGACTTTCTTAATCGAATGCCCCCAGATCTGGCCTGAGATATGTTTACAAGGACTTTGAGCACACTGGTAGCGCAAGCATCGGAACAGAAGTCCTTCCAACCCAAAAACCAGAGTAAGTCATTTCTGAGGAGCAGAACACGTAAATGTATGTCCCGGAGGGATTTGGCATGGCGAAATCACCAGGGTTGCCCGAATGCCGAAACCTGGACTGCATACGTGACACATCGGAACTTCTGTGTGAAACTGATCCGCAAAGACAAGGTCACGCATCAGCAGAAGTTAATGAAGCGATTCTGCACTAACCACAAACTCCTGTACAGGCACATTAACGGCCTTCGAAAGGTAAAGCGAGGGTTTCCGGCGCTAGTCACGGCTGATGGATGCACGCGGTCAGCAATGGAAGCAGCTGATCTCCTACGGCTTCATTACTCCCAAACGTTCCAACAAGTGTCGAGCCCAAACATTCACCTCATTTCGAATACTCCACCATCTGGTTTAGAAAACATCACCTTCACTACAGAGGCTGTGTTGAAGAAGTTGTTATCCTTGCGTATCCACAGTTCTCCCGGAGCTGATAACATCCGACCAAAGGCTCTGCAGACGGTAGCTAGTGATCTAGCCGAACCACTGGCTGTTTTCTATCAGCGATGTCTAGAGGAAAACCTTATTCCACCAGTATGGAAGCAAGGGGTCATCACTCCTATCCATAAAGGAGGTAGCCGCACTGATCCTGCAAACTACCGTCCAATAACACTACTTCCCGTACTATCCAAAGTGATGGAATCAATCGTCGCAGACGCGCTGATGCAATATTTGGAAAGCCACAATTTAATAGCTTCAGAGCAACATGGCTTTCGTCAAAAGCATTCGTGTAATACTAACCTATTAATTGCACGTAATAGCTGGACTGAAGCTGTTGAGGATGGAGTTGGAGTCGATGTCATCTACCTGGACTTTTCAAAAGCGTTTGATTGTTTAGACCATCGAATTCTCCTTCAGAAGCTTCGGAACTACGCATTGGCGATCCAATCCTGAGTTGGATTAGCAATTTTCTACAAGAACGACGGCTGGTGGTGAGAGTTCGAGAATCATTTTCTCATGCAATCGACGTGACGTGTGGAGTACCACAAGGCTCGGTTCTTGGCCTCGTCTATTCTTGGTGTTCAGTAACGATTTGGCGAGATCAATTACTTCCGATTTCCTATTTTTCGCTGATGATATCAAGATATGGCGAAGGATCAGAGGACCGGATGACCATGAACGGCTCCAGCACGATCTTAACACAGTGTCGAACTGGTCAGTTCAAAACGCTCTACCGTTCAATGTAGACAAATGTCGAGTAGTACAATTACGCTATAGACATAACTACACCTACATACTTGGGACAAACGAATTGCAGAATAGCTCCCAGGAACGTGATCTTGGTGTGATCGTACAGAGCGACCTCAACTGTTCAAAACAGGCTGAGGTAGCTGCCAAAAGAGGCAACCAGCACGTCGGCATGCTGCGAAGAGCATTCGGGAGATTTGAACCATCAATCTTCCCAATGATGCACAATTCCTACGTGCGCCCGCATGTTGCGTACGCAATCCGAGCTTGGAAACCTTGGTTGAAACGCGACCTAGAAGCGATAGAGGCACCACAACGAAAAGCAACAAAAAATGTAAAGGGCCTGCGCTATCACTCTTACCACCGAAGGCTGAAGTTGCTGGGAATTTTCAGCGGACGTTATCGAAGGCTGCGCGGCGATCTCATTTTAGCGTACCAGAGATTTGATTGACCCCAACCACGTATGCCGCCATTTGCTGAAACTTAGCCACAACACGCAGCTCAGGGGTAACTGCTTAAAGTTGAAGGAACAATATGGCCGTCTAGAGTGTCGACGGAATTACTTTTCCCTTCGGGTTTGCAAACCATGGAACGCACTCCCAGACTCAGTAGTATCCGCTCCTACCCTGGATGTTTACAAAAAACGATTAGATGTTGCTCTCAGCTCCCAACATTTTGTTACCTAAGCTCCTCTGTTGTGGATTACGCCAAGCATGTTTTCAACAGGACTAATGTATCAAATGGACCTAAGTGAGCGACCATATTTTATTTTCTCACTTCTAACCTCAACTATCACTGCGCCCCAGTGTCTTTCTGAATGTTTACGCGCGATATTTCTTTTTCATTTTACACTGATGTTAATTATCAAAGTATTCATCTCGACAGACGTTCGATAGATGACCCAGACATATTTTAATTGTATCATATTCACCGCTACCATCCTACGGGACGTGTCAAGCACTTGCTTTTATCCCGTGATAAATCATTGTTCATTGTTCATTGAGCGCATTGTAATGTGTTGCATGCAGTCGCAATTGCTTGGGTCATGCAAGCCTAGTAAACCATGAGCGAGGCTACTCGGGAACACCACCGATGAGACGACGGTTCTGCTGAGAACGTAGGTAGAACCGGCCCAGCGTTTGTAGGTACGCTACGTTTTGGTTGCTAGCCGCCTGCCTTCATGCCAGGTCTCTGTATTTCAGGGGGTAGGTTTGCAATCTTGCGCTAATGCTTTTCGTTGCCATATTAATTTCTACTTGAACTGTCTGCCATACATTTGCACAGGTCTCTGAAGCGAGATGTATTTAACTTTATAACATTTTTGGGTTTGTGGCATGTTCCTAAAACATTTTTTCTGATGTCTCGAACGTACCTCGGTTTCGTTCGTAATCAATGTATTTTTATACGCTTATGTAGGGTAGAGTTATGTCACCGTATCTGTATGACTTAATTGAGTTATTTATTTGATATTGTCTTTCAATTGCTTGGCTGTTGCTTGATATTGTGGCACCGTAGGTGAGGTTTCTCACACCATCCACCATGTACATTGTACCTGTCCATTGGTGTCTTATTGCTTAAGAGAAGGTAGTAGGCTGGAAATAATGGCATGTTTGTCGAAATACAACTTTCTCGTGAGAAGAGGACAATGAACTTGGAAGGTTAGTAAGGCAAGCGGTGTGCGCTGCGACAAAACTTTTATTGTTGGTGACTTGTATCTTTCGCAGTCAGTGGAGCAAATAGTTTCTAGAACGAGTTAGTAGAATGGATATTTGCGAACGCACTTGAGCAATACGTAAAGTACCCCATCTGGATACATATAGGAATTAACCCTTCAACCCGAGATGTCGTTATTATCAAACATGGTCGCGTAGCGTGATCTGCTTTGTCCCAACTACAGGTAAGAGCAAGCACCACGTCCTTTCCTCTCTATACACACGCAAGTTAGCAAAGCAATCTTAACTGCTGTGGGACTTGTGCCGACGATTATAAAAGTTGCGGGAGAGAGCTATTCAGGTTTCTTGGACCCCGGATCAGAAAAACTATACCGTGAAAGGAAGATGCTTAAAGCTTAAAACCCGTCTCGTACAACGGTTGGATGAGTTCTCTTCCACTCACCCTTGAAGGCATCTAAACAAGCCACTATGGTCCAGGAGCACAATCAAAATTGCGAATAAGCGACGCGCTATTAAGGGTAAAACTTTCCACTTATCGCGAGGTTTTGACATTGACTGCAGTGCAAACGAGGTAGAAACTTAGTCAGTAAATTGCAACGTCAGGATGACTGCTCATAGTTGCTGAATCTAACCCAACTGTAACTAAAATTATATTAAGTCGCAAGCTTCTCTAAGGGAGGCGCTCGGTTGTCTAACTACTAAAGATGGTACTCAGGCTGTGGAAGACGTCGGTATATTTTGTACACCCTTGCCAGCAACCCGCTGCATCCTACCAGTTCCGTAAAGTATCTACGCTTACTCTCACGCTGCGAGCTGAAGTCTTTCGATAACACAAACAGCCTGTGTTTAAAATGACTGCGTCCGCTTTGGGCGCTTAGAAGCAGCTTTTGCGCTTGATATGAAAAGATTGCCGCCCGTCTTTTTACTTATATGGTAACACAGGTGCTTGAGTATTGCTTACTTGTCCATTGTCCGATCGGTATAGGTGCGGCGCAGAGACTGGGACGGCCCTATCATGTAGCTACCCGGCTGATCTTAGTTTACGGTGTAGACCATACGAACACCGAGGTAGGAGATTATGGCGGTGTACCCTGCTTTACCGTTGCCTTCCAGTTGATCTCATAATGGCGCACCACATATTGCACCCGGGCCAATCTCCTATGTTGCAGGCGCTGCTACACCTTTGCGCACCAAGCAGCACACGCAGACTCGAGTACAAACTTGTAGTACCGGATTGCAAGCGCATCGAGCACCCTTTATGCTTCGTGCATCGAGTGGTGAAATATTAAACCAAGTTGCCGGAGACGCTAGGCGGAACGAAGTGGTTGTCGTAATTCAGGAGCTTCCTCGATGCCCAAATTACGGATATGATGTGGTGCAGCTGCAATATGCTGCCACCGCGCAGAAACCGGGGACTTGCTTATGCGCCGGCGCCCGATCCACCTGCAATGGAGCAAAATAGTTGGTTATCTTCTCGCGCTCTACGTTCAGCAATAAATATTCAGTAAAGGGATCGTTGCAGCGTCTTTTAGAATTTACATCTTGGCGATATATATATCCCGTGCAATCACAACCACACTGCTCAAGCGCACATACTAGTAGATGCAGTGCTCTTACCGTCCCGTAGGCATTCACAGTATTGACTACCATGAACTCCTATACGTCAGCTGGTCCTGTTGATGTATATCCCGCCATCGTGTAACCACTAGCGGATATACTCCAGCATAGTGTTATGTAATCGTTCAATTGGTCACTTCAGAAAGGTGAGCATCTACAAGTAGTAAGGGAGGCTAGCCTAGTTGCAATACACAAGGATGTCTAAACCGGCTCCCCTTAACTGTAAGCTTGACCAGCCTCTTACTTAATTGTTTGGAGAAGTTCATGCGGAACCGGATGTTCAAGCACTTGGCCGAGCACAACCTAGTTAGAGCCGAACAGCAAGGTTTCATTAAAAAGAATTCATGCTTTGCTAACTTATTGTCAATTCTGGAGGAGAGTACTCAGTGTCTTGATAGAGGAATGTCGGTAGGTTCTGTACTCTGGACTTTAGTGTGGTTTTTAACACAGTGAACTATCCGTGCCTACTCAAGGAATATGCTTCTGGATGAACTTCAAACTGTTAAATGTGGTTCAGCATTTTTAATTGGGACAATTCCTTGTGTCAAAATCGATGATACAAGAAGTAGCGTGAGCAGGACTATACTGACGTCACCCAAGGTTGGGTACTGACCTCATACTATTCCTAATGCAGACAACTGACCTGGCCCTCCAGCTTGAAAACCCCGGCTACCTTTTTGTTATCGACCAGAAGTTGGTCGGGAGTGCTAACCTTGGAACCCTTCCTAAGGATATGGCCGCGGTTGTCCATGATTCGAAGCAATTGGCTTACCCCTAAAAACTACTACAAATCAGTTATCGACGGGTAGGAATGACGAATTTACAGATGAGACCCCCAAGCTTCCTGACACCGCAGACTACTATCCAAGCACGTGATCTTGGCAACATCACCGGAAACAATTTTGAACACTTCGCAAGTTTTGCCATGCGGCTAACAAGGCGAGACGATAGTGAGTTTGCCTCAGGTAAACGTAGTAACAGCAAACCAAAAGTTTTGCTGTCATTTTATAACGCAATGGTTAGACCACAACTAAAGTATTGTGTCCAGGCTTTGGCCCTTTATTTACTTGCGGACACCATGTGTTATAAGCATATCCCATTCTGGCAGCAAAGTGGTCGAAGTTCAGTGTGGAAAAACATATGAAACCCGTTTAAGAAACTTAGAGTTATTTTCTATGGAAAGAGTCAGACTGAGAATTGACCTAATTGAAAACTTCAAAAGCTTTTGGGGACTTTGTGGGATCAATCCTGCAGAATCGTTTAAGTTGGCTACACCTGTGCACTTGCATGGACTTCGACTTAAGCACAAACAACTCAATACTGTATTCTAAAGCAAATAGAAATGAAGTCGGTAAGACTCACTGGAAATAATGGGGAAAACGTTATAAAATTTGTCAGCCGTGAATAGCGTTATTGTTCTCATGTAACATGTACAATACCTGACTCACGATATCACAGGATTCACAAACGTGAGATATCAACTTAAGTGTGTACTCGTTTGCTGGATCGAATAGTGGTAAAATAAGCATCTAACAACGTTTGTAACTGCTGGAAGAAGGTTGCCTGTATCACAAGTTAAGGCAAAGTATTCGAACTATTTTCCACTCTCCGCACAAAGCGCAGCGGGCTGGGAACTCGCTCCACCCAGGCAAGCCAAGTTTGTATCTGTGTCTGCGTGTGCTGCAAGGCCCATCGCAATGAGGTTGGACCTTATCGTGGTGCGATGGTTTGCGTGCCTCAGGGATCCATTGAGCTATGCTGGGTGGTGCTTTTTTGCACCTTTAGAGCCACTCATACCAGATTGGTCAATGGTTAGAGGCCAGATAAACTCCGCCTCCTGGTCCTCCAGGTTAGGGGTTGGAATGGGGGTGGCTTCTCATTTCATAAAACGGGCTCTGTAGTCCAGTGCCAAAACCCGCTGCCTTGCGGCAAGGTGTTTGAACCAAGGGCTTTGGTTGAAAAACCTAATCGTTCTTCTGTCTAGGCCTGGGCAACCTGACAGTATGCTGCCCACGCAATACAATGAACCTTTCCTACAACAGTTTCTTGATGCTCTGGCCGTCGCAGAGGATAATAAACGGCGCCTTATCTGCTGCATCGAGCAGGGTGGATAGGGGTTTGGATGCTACTGCTCAGGCCTTCCCGTCTTCTTATACCCCTTCTTGCGCTTCTGCATACTTATTGTCCCGCTCCAGCATTACTTATATCCCCCCATTTTCAATCCCCAAATTATTGGCCCTCCCCCAGCTTACTTTAATAGTCGCTTGTCTTCTAATTTCAAATCACACACAATCGCAGGGCCTCGCTCCAATCCAGTCGACAAGTCCAGGTTCAACCAAGTGGACAACGTCAGTCCATCCGTTTCCCTTTGGGGTCCTCGTGTCTCGCTAAGGTTGGCATGCCTCAACGTGCACACTTTGCTGCAGATTGGCCAACAGGCAGCACTTGCCCGCACACTAGAGACCCTATCGATCGATATTTGCTGTTTATCAGAAACCCGCCTGCAAGGTTCGAGCTCCGTGCTTACCCTGAGATCCCCCACATGCGACACTGGCGGCACATTCTCAATGCGACTATCTGGCGATGATGCAGCTTCAAATGCCGGTCAAGCTGGCGTCGGCATTGTTTTGAGTCCCCGGGCTGAAGCTGCCCTGCTTGATTGGATCCCAGTAAACAGTAGAATGTGCGCCGTTAGATTAGCTGGTTCATTCCGTGCTTCGAAGTCGCGCGGGGACAAACGGTGCCTGTTTGTCATTGCGGCCTACGCCCCTACAAACTGTAGCACTGATTCGGTAAAAGATGATTTCTATCAGCAACTTCACGAGCTCCTTCGTTACAGAAGAAGCACGGATACTGTGGTGCTGACTGGCGATCTAAACGCCCAACTCGGAATATTGTCCTCTGATGAGCTTCATCTGGGCGGCCAACATGGTGTAGGCTCGCGTAATGATAATGTTGGGCGATTGCTCAAGCTGTGTGAAGATGCTCGCCTCTTTCTCGCGAGCACTAACTTTCGACACAGCACCCGCAGAAGTGTGACTTGGCGGCCACCAACCTCGGACCAGTCATGGACGCAAATCGATCATTTCGCGATCAGTTACCGCTGGAGAGGCTGTGCCCAAAACTGTCGCTCGATTTGGAGCACGAGCGTGGACTCTGACCACGCACTTGTATGTGCCGACCTCCTGGTGCGTTTCGGTGGACGTCCGAGACGTCTAGGTGAACGGATTGACACTAGCCAGCTGGCGAAGACAGATGTTCTGAATGTGTACCAAGATGCGCTGACATCTGGGCTGAGTAAGCGCCCACTAAACACCGTTGAAGATCACTGGTCGCATACTCGTCAAGCGTTGCCATTAGCAGGCATGTCTTCATGTGGCAAAACAAATTGCAAAACCGAACATTGGGTCTCTACACAGTCTCTGGAACTTATGGATGTTCGCCGACGTATTCCGGCTGGAAGCGAATACAATGAAGCTCGCAAAAATCTCAGGGCGAAACTACGTGCTAGCCTAAAGAAGGACCGCGAAACCTGGTGGTCTCATCGTGCCTCTGAGATGGAAACAGCCGCTGCCGTTGGTAATCATCGTAAGTTATACCGTCTGATACGGGCAACAGGCAGCAGGAGACCTGGTGTTAGCGAGACCATACGCGACGAGAGTGGGCAGATGATCCACAGCCTGTCAAAACGCTTGCAGCGTTGGGCTGAACACTTTGCTATGCAATTTAACCAACCTGAGTTATCACTTTCTTCGGGCATTGAGCGCCCTTCTCCTTGGGCCGTCTCCTTGGATCAGCCCTCACGCGCAGAAGTCGAACGTGAGATCAGGCTGTTGAAATTGCATAAGGCCGCAGGAGCAGATAGAATTCCCCCAGCCCTCTTCAAGTTCGG
>CALYDF020010129.1:0-10226 GCA_944474145.2 Dicrocoelium dendriticum
CTTACGCTTTAACATGAGCTGCTCGATCTGGCGCTGAAGCGACGCTATCTGCGACGATAATGCGTCTATTGCTGATGGCTGGCTAGTCGCGGGTGTCGGTGTGGTTGCGCTAGTGCGAAGCTGCCTATGTGCTTTGGTTTCTGTTCCTGGGTGATGCCGTTCGATGATGCGGTCTGCCGGATCTGCAACTGCTATGGTTGGCAAGTCACTTGCTACTGCAAGGATAGCCTGCGTGCTTCCAGGAAGGCGTTGCATGCACAGCTCGCGGCGCATGTATAGGTCTATGTCGGACGTGCTGTTGAGCTGGTGCACTTTGTCCACCCAAGCTGAGACCTCGTATATCCATTTGCAGATCACTAAATAATCGCTGCAGACGGATCTTACCAGAAGAATTGATTCGCTTAATACCAGCCTGTTTATGAGTCTTGTGTTTCATTAAAAAAAGGGATGGAAAATATATATCACCTGCGAGGATATACTCCGTCGTAGGCGAGATATTTGCTGATTATACATGGCGAAATCAGAAGACATCCTACGAACATAACTAAACGGATTCTGTGAAAGCAATTCATAAGGAAAAAGAATTCTACTAAAATGGTGAAGGAGGTAATGCAACAGAAATACCCAAGACAGACTCAGCTGCTCTAACCGTGTATTGTGCTGAATCAATCTCTAGGTAATCCATTGTAAAAAGCGAATAAGCAGCGTGGTAATTGAAAAAATAATATGACGGGAAGTAATAAATCACGAAATCCTGGGAACGAGCTAACCAGTAGGAAATTTCAAAATGGCGGACGTCCTTTTCTGGACCAGGGGCACCAATTGTTGGGTGGCGTCTGGGATACTAGGTGGTAATCAACGACGCGTAAGAGCCGTGTCCAATAGGGCAAGTGTAGAAGGTGCAGGCGACTGAACCCAACATGTAGTGTGCAGGCAAAAAAGCAATAAGAAGCAAATGAACGAGAGCGAGAAGCGGTACAGCGAGGTAATCACCAAACGATTAGTGCCAACAGATGTGCTGTTAGTGAAAATACTGGATATTCTAAAAGTTGATACAACCGTAAATACTAGGTTGCAAAATACTGAGAGAGTGTGTTTTCCGGTACACTACAGGATCACGCACTAATCCCCATGTGATGGAGATGGCATCTGGAATATCTAAAGCGAACTGCGATTAAATTCATCGCATTGATAATGCAAAAAAGAATTTTTCCGCCACAATATTAGTGTTAAAGTTTACCTAAACTCACATTGACAATGCATGCAGTTTACATGTCCAAAGTAGATGGCGAGGTGTACACGTTTATTGCTGCATTAAACTGCTTTGCAAGCCCAAATATTTATAAACCACTAGCCTACAAAATAAAAAGACCTAAACAAGCTGTAACAAATAGTTCCCAGAAAAATAGTAGAAACGTTAGCACAAGAGCGCAACACGATATATTTCCGGAAAAATGTCTCTGCATATTTCTGATTGCGTACTACAGACGTGTGAATTTATAGCAACATGAAAGGGGCGCAGTTATAATAGCAAATTGGCCAAATTGTAAACGCCCCATTTCTGTCACCATGTCATTTGCTACCGGCCTGCTTCCATGGTAGGGCCATGATCACAAATGCGTTTTTTATATACACAACTTTCGGCCAAGTTGTTTGATATTCACGGCCTGTGCATCTCGTAAAGTTATGGGTTCATTGCTGCATAGGTAACACAGAACGCCTGCATCGGGTCTACACAGAGGTTTACAGCAAGCAGATGGCCAGCGATTGATGAAGCTGGTTTTTCGTATTGAACTTCATTTCACTTCCTTGGCTGCGCATTCTAGTTAGTGGACATGGCCATCTGCGAAAAGTGTATACTCACCAACGCCGGTAGGTGCTCCGCAACCCTCACCGTCAATTGTCGTTCTGTCATGTCCACGTACTCCATCTCGCAATTACAGGTAAATTGGTAAATGAAGTACGACGGGATGCACAGCGACAGCGGGGTTTAACCGATGGAGTGGGGACACGATTCGTAGTGCAGTTAAATACTGGTTCCGCCGCAAGAATATATGCACCAATGCGGATTTCAATCGGCGTTGAAAAACACGCATAAGTCGTCGCCCTTGAATAGCAGTCACCAAGAAACCTTCAAATGCGGTACCGTGGACACACACTTTTCTATTTCTCAGCAGTACACGGAGCCAGGAAAGGCGGTGGGTACCCATGGTCCACGAAAGTACTGGTAAGCAGCCGCACCACGTGTTCCAGCGTGTCAGCAGATCATATTATTCTAGCTCTGTCGAACGAAGCCTTCACCAGACCCTCTTTGTACCGCTTGGGGACGAAGGTTTAGAAGAACAAGTATTGTCCCCTAAAATAACATATCAAAACTAATTTGTCGATTGCTGTTCGCTTGGACAAATACATGTCGCGGTATCCTTTTAGCTTTTTCGTAGTCTCCTCGAGAAATAACATGGTCATTCGTCTTAACTTCCTAGCGTTCAATCGTAGTTCCTTTGTCCGTGGATTCTTACAATAAGCAGCAGGGAAACGGTTTGCATTTAAACATTGGTCCAGGAACTCTTTTCGCACGGACAGTTTTGGCAAGTTCACATTTCAAATTGACAAGACCATGTAGTTGATGCACACTAGGTTTTGGGTGGTGGCGTCTGAGATAATAAAATCGTTTAGCGGAAAAGTTAACACAAGAGTGCCGCACAATTTAATTCCGGAAACCTTTCTGTACACATTTTCTAGTGCGTACTGCAGACGTGTGAATTTATAGTATCATGAAATGAGCGCAGTTAAGATGGCAAATTGACCAAACTGTACATTGGTGTCACATTGTCATCTGTTCCCAGCCTGGTTCCACTGCAGGGCCAAAGTCACAAATACACTCTCTGCACACGCAGAGTTCTGACATGTTGTTTGATACACACGGCCACAGCATACCGTAAAATTCTGAGGTTCACTGATGCATCGACAACACCGAACGCCCGCACTAGGTCTACGTAGTGGTTTACAGTTAGCATGTGGCAGGCGGAGCAACCAGATATTTTTGTCTGCCATCACGGGAAGCAATTCGGCGAGGAGATCAATGAAACAGTGATGTTTCGTAAATATGTGGATGACAGTTGGTTAATCTGCGACGACAAAAATCTTTTGGTCCAACTGGTTACTACGTTGGATGGCTTACACCAAAATATTAGAGTGAAAACGGAACGAGAACAGCGTGATACGCTGCCGTTCGTGGACGTCCCGATAGAGCGTAGGAACAATGGAACAATGGAACAATGGATTTATGCGGGTATAAAAGCTACAGCTTGACAAATCCCGTAGGGTGATCAGTGCGAAAATCATAGAAGTGTGGAAAATTCAATGGAAACCAATTCAGTAAAATCGTTTAACAACGAGTCACTACAAGCTTGTGGACTCACCGAGTTTGAAGTGTCAAAATAATAACCCACTATAACTCGGAGGGAATCATGAGGCATGGAGTATTTGGTTAAAAGAGTCACTGCTCCTTGAAATTCGCATGGCGCAAAGTGTTTGAGTTTGAAGCGTCCAAATATACATCCACTGTTGAAATTTGCGTGGAGGAAAATTATTTTTAAAGTATGGATTTTGGATCTCTCAAAACTAGACTGTACTATGGGAGATAGTGCAATGAAGTGAGGGCATTATCAACTCGATTTTTGAACTCGATCAGGTTGGGTGCACGGACTACAGATTCTGGGAGAGCATTCCAGGCTTGGCAAACACGCACGGAAAAGAAATTCCGTCGACACTCCAAACGGCTGTACTGCACTGCCAGCTTCAGATGATGGCCTCTCAGGTTGTTGTTGTTGTTACTGAGCTCCAGCAGATGGCGGCAGGTATGATTGGGGTCTGTCAGAATCTGATAAGCCAAAATCAAATCTCCCCGTAGTCTTCGATATTGACCACTAAATATCCTGAGCGATCTCAGTCTGTCTTCGTAGCGTAACTGGCCTAAACCTTTCACGTTCTTCGTTGCGCGTCGTTGAGGTTTCTCTAAATCAGAGAGGTCTTTCCTCAGCCACGGCTGCCAGACTTGTATTGCATACTCCACGTGTGGTCGTATGTATGCATCTAGACGTTGGTAAAAGACGGATGGATCGAAGCGTCCAAATGTGCGCCTGAGAAGGCCCAAATTTCGAATGCTCGCGTTCGATGCTTTCTTTGCCTGGGCTGAACAACCAAGGTCGGACTGAATCAAGACTCCTAAATCCTTTTCCTCAGCAGTTGTGTAAAGCACATGGTCACCCAGTTTATAGAAAAATGCTGATTGGTGACGTAAGTGTAATACTCTGCATTTTTCTGTGTTGAATGGGAGTTGGTTCTGAACTGACCACGCATACACCTTATCCAGATCCCCTTGAAGTATTGCGGAGTCGTCGGGTGTATTGATCGCTCTCCAGACCTTGATGTCGTCGGCATAGAGTAGGCAGTTGGAAAGAATGAGGGCCGCTATGTCGTCAATATACATCAAAAACAATCGTGGCCCTAGTACCGATCCTTGTGGTACACCACATTCGACTTGGATTGGATGGGACCGGGACCCACGCACTTTTACCTCTAAGCTCCGGTGGAGAAGAAAGCTTGTGATCCATCCTAGGAGCGGATTACCAGTGCCGAAGCTCTGAAGTTTGCAGACCAGGATTCCGTGGTCTAGTCGATCAAAGGCCTCTGAGAAATCTAGGTAGACCACGTCCACTCCTGCACCGCTGTCAATTAATTTGGTCCAACTCGATCTTGCTAGCAGCAGATTTGTGGTGCACGATCGATTCCGTCGAAAACCATGCTGTTCATGTGCAAGGAAGGCAGACTCTTCTAGATAGGCTGTTAGTACATCAGCAACAATAGCTTCCATAACCTTCGACAGGACCGGGAGAAGGGTTACAGGACGGTAGTTGGCTGGATCAGAACGGCTACCGCCCTTGTGATTTGGGGTTATGATCCCACATTTCCACATCTCGGGTACATACATCTGATCGAAGCAGCGTTGGAAGAATCGTGCCAGAGGCTCCGCTAAACTTTCTCCCATTACCGCAAGGGACTTAGGGTGAATGTTGTCGATTCCAGGAGAGCTGTGCTTACGCATACACAACAATTTCTTTAATACCATCCCCGCCGTGAAACTTATGTGCGTAAGTTTTGGTTGTAAAACAGCTGCTGACAAAGGAATAGATGACCAAGGAATGCATTGAAAGTTCGAAGCATATTGCAGCCGCAAGGCGTTCGCCGCATCCTCCGTAGTCAGCGTCATGCCATCTGGCGTTTGAAGAGGAGGGATTCCCCGTTTTACCTTGCGCAGGTTGTTTACATGTTGGTAGAGCAGCTTATGATTCGAAACCATGCGCTCCGTCAGGTGCTGCTGGTATGTCAGTTTATCCTCACGAACGAGTTGAGTGCAATGATTACGTTGAATTGCATAGGCCGTCCAGCTCTCCGTGCTCGGGTGTTCCTTATAGATCCGCCAGGCCGAGTTCCTCACTGCTATACATTTCCGTGTCCTACTTCGCACAAATGAAACAGTCTTCTTCGAGTGGACAACCTTAGTTTCGGATGTCTCTTCGACGAGAGTGCTAAATTGGTTGACGAAATGTGGCCATGCGATTGTCGGTACTTCGTCTGTCAGTGCGCAGAGCTGTTTACCGCAAGCCAACGTTGCAGGGACAGTACTTGACGTTCTACAGCTTCGTCCACAAACTGCACAGACAAGGTTTGGTGAAGGCTTTGTTCAACAGAGCTGGAAATATATGCACTGCTGACACGTTGGAACAAGAGCTGCAGCTGCTTACCAGTATCCTCGTGGATCATGGGTACCCACCGTTTTCCTGGCTCAGTGTATTCCTGATAAAGAGAAACTACGTGTGCTCACGGTACCGAACTTGAAGGTCACTTAGTCATTGCTATTCATGAGCGTTAAAGTATAAATGTGTCAACGCCGAATAAATTATTATTATTATACTTTATGACAATTATTACTATTATTGCCATTACTATTCTATTAATACGATGCGGCTACACGTAGTTTATTTTAGATAATCCAGGTTTTATCTCCATAATATTTGTAATATTTTATATATACTATATGTATATATCTATGGGCAATATTATTTTACCAAAAATACGCTCTTTAAGTAGTTTGCAAAGTTACTTTTCAGTTGTATTAACGTCCAGAACTTCCACTTGTTGTTATTGACAACACTGCCGTTGACACAAATAATTTTGCTTTTGTCTTGCTGTACCGCTTTTCACTCCAGTTGATTCGCTTCCTATTACTGTAGCCTGCACAATATCCGTTGGTTTCTGTCGCCACCAACTTCTACACCGTTCCGTATTTGACACGGCTCTTACCTGTCACTAATTACCTAATATTATCCCAAACGCCATTCAACAAACCGCAAGCAGCATGCATAAAACTTTAGCTATCTGAGTGGTTTGTTTTTTACATACAACCCGCCTAAACAATAATGTAGCATGGTGTTTTGACGAATTTCTCAAAACAATTCAAATAACAGTTCGATAACTTTTGTTATTACTTAATTCACCACACTGACCCAGGTTCTGGTCGTATGCAAAGAAGAAACACACATTTTACGTGCGTTATACTAAGGCCACTGAGAGTTTACTTCATTTGTCCAATAATTATTGAAATATGTTGGTTGAACACCAATTGTTTTCGCAAAACAGCACGCGGGGTAGCCAACCAAACCAGCAGACTAGAAAACAACATTTCAGCTTATAGATCCATCAGTCTTTAGTTTGGTTGAACGTTAATGAAATTTAAATCAGTTTGGTGCTCTGGTAAGAAGCAATAATCCAGGAGGCTGATTGCGTTCCCAGTGGCCATGTATGCCATCTTACTGGTGCGTTGATATAATGATGTATAATTTGCATAATTCATTATGGACGTATTATCTCAAGAATCCACCTGTTATGAGCATAGACCAGACGAATGCCTGTCGCATAAATAAGTGCATAACACTCGGAGTGTGTCTTGAATGCTTAGAATTTCAATATATACTTCCTTTACTGGTTTAGCTTTTGCGAGAAAACCATGAGTTCTTCTGTTCAACCTTATTTCTTTGTAGCAACGTTTATATTTGTATACTGAATAAGTTCATGCGCCCATTATAAACCCTACGCAAATGCCAGGATCACAAAAGGAAAATGCATAAGCACCTAACCTTTATGTAAATATGTAGACTTCTATGGTCCTGTTGCTCAAGGTCACTAGTTATGCAGCAACTAACAGTTGTTTGAAGCTAAGATTTTTACATTTGTGATGCATCTGCTCGTTTTTCATTAACTATATGGTGCTAACTGTCAATTAGCACTAGATATTACCTCAGTCTTTTGCTGACAAACATCGGGTGACATATTCTATGGCTTGCAACCTGTGTGTTACACGATTAACCGTAGTGTTAAGTGCTGCATTCTAGCTACTTGGACCAGTGTATGCGAGTGAGGTTGAAAGTTGCAATATGCTTGCTGGATCTGATGCGCACGCGCAAATACAACAGTGATAGTTAGGTGGGCGATGAAGCGTACCAGTTCGCAATTGAGCAGATAATGCGCAACTGTTCACCCGGACAGGTAGCTAAATGACTGTCAGTAAGTGATAGTACAATCCGTCGAATTCAGGTGAAGCACGTCATTCAAATTGCTGCGTTGGCCATATAATTTGATGGAATAGAACAATTGACTTGCGTTCTGTCATCAAATGTTTCGTGCATGTAGGAAAACTGCACATGTTGCCAACTGCAACACCGATGTATCAATATGCGACTCGGAAGCACTTGGTATTAGCTGTATGTACATCACTACAACCTGCATGCTTAGTTAACCTTCAAATTCACTCACGGAATACCTAAAAGAGTAAACCGTTATTTTCCTCAACGTCCTATAACAGCTGCCTTTTTGACCATCTTTTACAGACTGTGCTCGTTTTGTTGTTGCAAGCGGAGATCAAGGCGCAGAGTCTAGCCAATTGGTGCTCAAATCTCGCGGGATCGTACGAAAGTAATTACGGAAAACATTGCGCAAAATCGACCACATCGAGCTCGTGCACTGCATTTCTGAAAGACGTTATGCCTAAGTTAGAAAACTGCAAGAAGGTGAGAGGATAACTGAAACACTGTGCATAGCACGAGACCTGTTGCATTAAGGTATTAAAAGATTTGGCACAATAAAACTGGTTTTGGCATCATTTGCCTGTTTTAACTTTACTGACTAGCTTCCTGGTTGTATACACCCACATCCAAACCCGCCCAACCTTAAAATCTTAACGAAACGCGTACTATGCTCTGAATGCACTGAAACTAACTTTTTGAAAAATGACGTGCAATGCTTAACGCCTCGACGTTCCGGTTAGCAACAAGCTACTGGTTTGCAACCTTGTTAACAACATACGTGCATACATGCATCTGGCAATTGTTAAAATATACTTCCAATTTATTTGTTATTTCGCCTACTCAAATAAAGCACAGAATTTCTAACGTACGCTTTTTGCAAACTTCTCTCAATCAATACAGAGAAAACTAAGCGGCTTTATTTGGATTGTGGGTACGTTGCGATATCCGACAATGTGGCTTCCGCTGTGCGAAATAGGGCCAACGTGAAAATATTTGTATTTAAAACCACAAAGGAAGATTTGGGTTAACCTCCGGTGCACAACGGATAGTTACACATCATGTCACCCACAGCGAGGAATGAGCTAGTTGTCTTGTTAGAAGCACGCGTTGAGCACACCGCACTGGACCGTCAGTCGCAAGTTAGACGCCAGCGCACGAATGAACGTGTGACCACTGTACCGTTGACTAGAAAAGCCTAATTAATCTACCAAGTTACGGTCATTTACTACGCGCTTTATTCGCAGTAGTTCTTTAACGCCAAGTCGCCAACGCGTCGAGTTTTCTACTTCGAAGACATACCTGTAGTGCGCGCGGCATGACGTTCGAACCAAAATTGATAGCTTTCTGTTACTGAGCTCACAGATCAGATAAGTAACGAAGGCGAACTATATGTAGTGCGAACCAGCGAAACTCAAATGGTGAGAAAAGGGCTGACAAAATGGTAAAAGGGTTCAAAGTGCCATCCTCAGGATAACGATATAGATGTCATATCATTAACCAAACAGTCTAGTTGTGGGGAACTGCCAGTGTTTTGAACTTAACAACCAAATAAAACGAACAATGCCGTTCTTAGATCGACTACAGGCATCACGTTTACTGCAAACCCATAACCAATTGTCTAATAAGATTTTGTCCTTTATAACATAAATTAATGTGGTTAGTTTTCCATGATACGCAGTGTAATGCTTCTCATTCCCACCTCCACTTATATTTCTAGCACTGATGATTTGATGTAATTTTGAACAACAGGACGCTAGCTTTATGTGCACAAACCCCCTTGTCGCACTCTCATGCAGCGGAAATATTACTATATATATAGTTTCGAAATGTGGCAGGCAAAGAGATATCAGTCTGGTCTTAATTGCCTCTAAATTGCTTGCGTCTGCCATTCTCCACAGACTGACTGGCATTCGTGAATGCGAGATTCGTAGCGAGCAAGCCGAGTTTCGTCGAGGTCCAGGCTGCATCGACCACATCTTCACTTGGCGTCAAGTTTTGAAGCACCAACATGTTTATTGGAGACTTACCGTTGTCTTGTCTCTCGACATCATAGTTTTCTTAGACTCAGTTGATCGATGTGAACTTTGAGACGGTCTGCCAAGGGAAGGTGTGCCTGCTGAATACGTACGCATTAGCCAAGCGTTGAACGTGCACAGTTCGGTCAGATTGAGGGTTCATTGCAATCTATCGCCACTCTTCATTATGACCAGCCGGTGTGAGACAAGGTTGCTCGCGGTTACCTTTTTTATTTCTATACACAGTTGACGAGGTAATGTGAACAGCATTCGCTAGACATGGTCTAATATTAATGGAGCTAATTCCTGCTGAGCGACTTCTTGATTTAATTATGCGGACGATGTTCCCCTGATCCGTGACAGCTCACAGATATGCCACACAACACTGGACCGAGTAACACTGGCTGTCTAACATTTTAGACTATGGTTTGTTCAAAATACAAAGTCTTTCTCCAAAACTAGCAGCGAGCCACCTCTGAGCTGTGTGCTGTTAAGCGGGAAGTCGTTCAAAAATTCAAGTACCTGGGCAGCTATATTAGGGCCAGTGTGACTCACAGTCTGTGTG
>CALYDF020010130.1:0-10230 GCA_944474145.2 Dicrocoelium dendriticum
AGAAACCGAAGTGTTAATTTGTCCTGTTTTGTGACACGAGCAAAACCTTTTGTTACTGTTCCAATGTGGAAGGACTGATGACGAAGCATGGTGTGAGGCATGTCAGTGATGAATGGCGTTTGTTCATTGACTATTCCAACAGTAGCCTGAATGCCATACTGCTAAACAATGGCAATGTATGCCCAACTGTGCCTCTGTTGCAATATGAAGGAGACTTACCAAAGTATGCAACAGATACTTGCTGCACTGAACCATGACAAGTACTGTTGGAATACTTCTGATGACTTCATAGGCATTGGACTCCTAATGGGTATGCAAGGAAGCTTCAAAAAACATTGCTGTTTCGTGTGCTTATGGGACAGTACAGCAACTCAACAGCAGTACACAACCGAAAAGTGGCCAGAGGTGACGGAGTTTGCTGCAGCAAAAATGAGTGTAAAGCATACACCTACAGTGTAACCTGGTCATATCTTTTATACCACCAAATGCATATCAAGTTTAGTTTGAGTAAGAAATTCGTTAAACCCTCAAGCGAGATGGATTTGCATTCCAGTACCTGAAACAAGTGTTTCCGAAGATTAGTAATGCGAAGCTCAAAGAAGGGATCCTTGGTGGACCTTATATTGACCGCGTAATGGTAGACAGTGCTTTCAGATGCCAATTGACTTCATTATAATCAGAAGCGTGGCGATAATTCAAGGCAGTGTGCATGAGATATTTGAATACAACATAAACAGTAAACTACGACGATATCACAAAATGCTCATTGCAGACTATCGGGCTGTTGGTGCTCGAATGTCACCCAAGATGTGATGTGTGCATAATCACCTGGCATTTTTCCCTGAGAACTTAGGATCCGTTAGTGATGAGCACGGTGAGTGCATTTACCAAGATATTTCAGTCGTGGAGTAGCACTACAGTGGCTGCTATGATGGGTGACTGTTACTGGTTGCTGAAGTTTGAGGGCAATCGATCATATAAGCGACGAAATCTGCTTAGGCTACATCTCCCAATGTCAAGTTAGCGACGAGGGTTGCAGTGCTATTTTAAACCTATTTGCCACATAGGTGCATCATGTATATGTTGTAATTCAATGCATCTATAACTAATTAATACGACATTTCCGTGACATTACTGAAAATAAGCATTTGCTTATAACAATGTAATCTGAGGTGCTAGCTAACATTGGAATGCATTTCTACGATCAGCGGAGTGTATTCTATAAGGTAGGGACATTGGCATTTCTGTTTTAGAAAATAAGTACTTTTGTTGCACAGTGTTATCAGAGCATCCGAAAATCACCTTTGAACTGCACTTTAGTAAGGTCACCCAAGGGTTTGTGACGACCGGCATCCACTGACAATTAAAATGACGGAGGAAATCGACACCGATAATTGTGAAGGGTACATCCGCAACCCTGATGACTCATGGAAACTTTCGGCAGAGACATAGGTCAAGGTTCGCCACGTGGGTTTTGTATGCCTGTCTTGGGCTCTTACATGAATGACGCTTACTTCCGTCCAAGCATCGATGAAGAGCATGACGCGGAAGCGCTTGTCCTTGACTTAAAACAAACGTCTTGTTTTCATCAATATCATACGTGTGGGTGACGTTCACGTGTCCACGAATTAGTCTCCCTACTCCAATAGACCATGCTCAGCACAAGGTAGCCGGCAACTCCTGGCATTGTCACCGTAGTAATAATGATCCCAAGATATTTTGTTCGTTGAATTGACTCAGTGAGTGTGGTTGCAGAGTGAAGAAGTAGTGCTTTGTGCGGCGACCTGGCCGTGTGCGATAGAGGTCGGGACTGATAAGGACCGCGATGGAGGGCGGCCCAATCTTGGTCCGAGTGCAGTCATGTTACCACCTATATGTGCATCAGCATCGCCGCCAGCCGTGGACGGAGTACAGCAAACTGTTTGTCTCATGGATCAGATTCGGCGGATGTTTTGCTTGTTGTGCTGGTTTGAAAAAGTCACAAAGAGGTTGCCGACAGGCAATTTTGTCTGTTGAAAAAGGTATTCGTATATGGCATCTCCTTCTATGGTTAGACCCTGAAGTGTTTTTTGGACAGGACGATAGCATACTAGGTAGCGCACCTAAGAGAGATCACAGCAATAACACTTTTAAGGTTACTTTACTCATTTGCAAATGGCCCGTTATTTGTTGGATTCCCCGGAACAAAACTGAAGTTTTGCTAGCACTTAGTTTGGCGCGGTTGATAAGCTGCTCCAGTTTGAATATGAACATTGAGCTTTGTTCCACTTTGAATCAGATGTTTTAGTGCTGCATATTTACATTCTTCTGGAGATTGAAGAATGAGATCGTGAACCAGCGTCAGCAGCGTCTGAGGGAGGCGTGGAACGAGCTAGTTTTACTTCACCTTGTTGGTGGAGACGGCTATTTTCTAACCATATTTCAAATATGGCAAACCAAAAGTTAGCATTTGTGCCTTAATCCAGGAAGTGCTGGCGAAAGCATATTCACTTTACTGACAATTTCGGGTTTTGTATCAGAATATAACATTGCATGGGGAATAATGCTCGTGAAAATCGTAAATCTTTTTTAACTATTTGACTAAAGAGACAGTAAACACATGAAAATAAAAAGCGCCAAAAACGCAGTGCAACGAAAATTGCTAATTTGGTATGCAAATCGGGGTCATCAATTTTTAAGACTGGTTATTACTGGTCCGAGAGAGGCGCGTAATCAAGCGTAGATACCAAGACGCAGGAGGGTCGGATACAGCTGCTATATTCGGTGTAGTCTACGAACTGATAAAGACGAATAAAGTGACCGTGAGTAGACATCACCATAGGTGGGTCAGATGTAGACATAACATGGCCGTAAAGAAATAAAACAAAAACGAATGGTGCACCACAACTCAGTAATAAGATTGTACATAAAAGCTCATATTTATCTTTTGCGTGCTGCACTCTTCAATCGCTTGCCAAAATCGTGCCAACTATGCAAAGTAAGCAGTTTGAAGTCATTAGGCTCACAGTTTTCGATAAAGTCTGAGAACCGGCCGTGTCTAAATACCGAACCCTGCGATACACCGTATTCGACTTGGATATGAGCAGGTACCTTTTCATGTCTTTAACAAGATGTCTGTGCAACTGTTACACTGCTCCGCTATTGAAAGAGGTTACCAACTTCTTATCCCGGAAAATTGACCAGGAGAATGCAACAATCCAAGTTGTAAAAGGCTTTGGTGGCAGAATCAACTCCAATACCCATATCCATTGTTTCAGTCTGACCGTATCGTATAGACTGGTATCGCACTAACGATTGTAACAGAAGCCATGTTGCTGTTGCGATATAGGCAAATCAGTATTCGCATTACATAAGTGCGTCAGAAAAGGTAACCTCCATGCCTTTTGAAAACTCTGTAAGTAATCTCACTGGACGGTAATCGGCCGGGTTGGAATGACTGACCTTTGTAAATTGTGGTTATTACTCCATGTTTCCACCTCGTAGGTGATTGCTTCCACATGTGTGGATCTGTTGGTAAACACGGCTATGCTGAATAACATGTTTTGAAGCCTTTCTTATGACATAGATGAGGATGGTTGTCTGCCATTCCATTGAGAACACTTTCGGAAACGTCAGAAAGAATGTCTTGTAAGCTGGCAGATAAATATCCTTACGAGGAAATAGTAGTGGCGTGTGAATAGCCCTAGCTGAATTCACCAAATTTAAACTCAGCAAGACAGCCAGCACTGTCAGGAAAAGCAAAAGCCACTGAATGATGTTCTTTGACTGGTAAAGTGTAGTTGTTGACTGAGAGACCAAGTGTGTATGTACCTGTAGACTGACATGTGGTAGAAAACGGGTATGTTTAGTTGAAGGGACGTGCAGCGCAAAGCACTGGGTGGGCTGTTCACGTCTATTGTGTACACGTATCTGCCAGGTACACAATGGAACAATGGGACTCCTGATTCATTGAATAGTCAGTAAACAATCAACGAAACAAGACTATTCCTTAGTGGCACGTTCCCACGTCTTGTCACAAAGCTTACCCAGACGATTTTCGAGCCATTCATATAACACTAACTCCGTTTAGGTGCAAACCGGTATTTTCGTGGCCATCGGCAACACAGCTTGGCCACTAGGTCGTATTAATCATTGGACAAATCAGTGGTTGTATCTCATCAAACCTGCTTCTTAGATCAATGAATAGTGATTGCGACAATTGAAACGGTATGGGCCTTACAATCCTCATTGTGTGGTCTGCCGTGTGCGCTGACAAATGCAACAATGAAACTCCGAAATATACTTTTGCTGACAATAAGCCGACGGCTTTATTTTAGGTGTTCGTTAGGCAAAAGTTATGTTCCCATCCTGATTTTACGGTACAAACTAGAAAACTAGTAAAATCAAGATGTTCGTCTAGCAAATTAGCGAAAATACAATGATAACTGATGAATCGATAATGGTTGTTTATAGCAATCGCTGCACTTTAAATGTGGTTGTAGTTGGCTCAGAAACACATGAGGTGTAGAGTACGTTTAACGGATTGATCTCACAAACAAAACTCACTGTACCTTTCAGGCATCTGTACTAATCCATCAGTTTCAAGGAGTGGTCTCAGGTCTGCATAGCTTAACAAAAACCAGAGCACGAAGTCAGCTGACTTTCACTTCATCAGTCTTTCGACCTTTCAATGAGGAATCATTTGAATTGTCTCAACAAAAACAAAATTTTCCGGCACGCTTTGATATGACAACCAGCAGACCTCTTCGTTGAACGGGGCATTGGTAAATCTGTTATCCGTATTTGCTTACAACCGATTTACTTGATTGTGTCTGAAAACACCGATTCTCATGCATTTGACTGTCTTTCTCTCCAGCCTAAGCTCATGGTCCAATATAAAATCTTCTGTACTTAAATCTCACTGATGACAAACGCCATGTAAATGTTCCAATGATGAGCGCAAATGCGAATTTTCCTTTGCCTTCGTGACATGGCAACAACATCAGATTGTCTAGCAATGCTATTTGCAGCAGCAAAACAAATATGCATGCTATTTTATTCAAAAATAATTTATACCCATGCAGAACCTGCTTGATGTTCGAGCTTGTCGTAAGTTTGTGCATAAGGATGAAACAAAATAGTTATTCATAAATATCAACGGCTTGTATAGGCCCTGAGGAGAAAAGCAAGCTATGCTATTCCAGTGTTGACAATTGGCCTGTCAAAAGCACTAGAGTAATTCATTATTCCATGTTCATTGTTTGGTCATAGAGTACCCGCGTCGTGTCTGGGTCGCGAAATGCAATCTCAACGGAAGCCACAGTTAGCTTTTAAGTAAACCCCTGCCAGTTCGATCGCTGAGAATGTATCCGGTGGTAAGTTTCCGTGCCGCTCTCGTCCAACGCTACACTCCACGACCGACCACTTTTGTCCTCATTTGGACTTGTCAGGTAGAAACAGCTTGAGCTGCGAGAGGAAGTCAGCACTTGTTTAAATCTTGCTTAATGCAGCCTTTGACTCTTGTTCCTAAATCAACTAGCAATTCACCAGTGATTTCAGCAACATTGTTCCTTATTAAGGAAATAGCTTTGAGCCAGCGGGAATTCGCTGTCAAACAGGTTCAGGCGTTTTCACGTCAAAGCCTGACGAAATCTACTTCACTGCACAAATTCCAAGTCATGGCTGTCATACGGCTCAGTTCATAGTCGGTAGTAACAGAAGCAACATTCATTAGCCCGGTTTCTACAAAACAATTTGTCACACGTTAGTCTCCTGAAGTGAACCTGAAACATTCACTCCTCCGTTATTTTATAACATTGGATTTTGTTGGTCTTTGTACCTGGTACCGTTCATTTGTTTTCCTTGTTTTGCATTAATAACTCTCCGCCGAAGATTCCGCTGTCATGCCGTTCTCTGCTCTTACTTACCTGTATTCCATTCTTTGTAGCCCTTGTCAATACACATTAGGTCCAATCCCTCCTCGTATTTTCCTACTTGACCCGCTCTAACATAGCACCGGTTGTGACTAGTACCTGAGTAAGCCACCACACTTCTATCCCTTGAGTTGTTGTACACTCCCTGAGCCTTACCTTACAATCCATGATTCGTTTCATACTGTCGCTTCAAGTTGTATTCTTTCGGTGCAGCCATACTGTTGTTGCGAATTACGCAAGGTGTCCTATTCACCATCGTGCAAAATTTGGTCCTTCCTATTTTTCTTGACTGGCTTTCCTTTGTTTACTCTCATTTTTCTCTTAGTTGCAAGAGCACTGGTCAGTCAAGAGACCAATTCGCAGCTGAACCGTGTTCATTGGGTTGCAACTTAACCATCCCACTCACTCGACACTGTGAAAAGACAAGTGTTGTAGTAGAGAATGCAGGTGGCATTAGTTCGCGTGCAGTCGGCTAGTCACAAGAGATTATTCCACATGGTTGCTACACATCGATTAATGCGTGAGCAGCACATAACTGATATAACCCCAAAGGTGCGGGCATCATCAAGAAATGTTTGATGCAGCCATATGAAGCCTTCAACATTGACCCATCGCAAGGAGACTGGGCTCTAACGTCCTGCGATGGTTTGCATACCTCAGTGCTCCATTGAGCTACGCTGGTTGGCAATTTCCAAGTGCATTCAGAGCCATTCATACCAAACACGTCAATGGGCCGGGGTCAGACTAAGTTAGTCACACGGTCCAATCACTTTCGGAGGTTACGGGAAGTAGATAGTCACTTCGTTTAAAACTTAACCAAGGCAGACAATAGATCCCCCAGTTATAAGTAAAAAACTGTTTTCCCTCGATTCCGTTAAACGTAGAAAGATCAAGGAAATTTGTTAAGTGTCGTGGAAAAGGAATACTTTCGCATAATCGCGGAAAAATGAGCAATTCATACAGAAAGCTACCTTGAACTCGTTTTTGTTGTACGCAATATACTTGTACAGGGAAGAATTGCCAAAACAGTCAGCTCGCAGATGGAACATTCCTCTGGAGGTCAAAACCGCCATCTGTCTTTCATGTGCTATCCAAGACCCCTTGTCTCCCAGTTCACAGCTACGGCGCATTTTTCTCCCCACCCCATTATCACCCACGCATCTATCCATTATTCAACCACATCCCATTTGTCTGCTCATGCTGTGCACTCGCTCTATTATATAGTATACAAATACCCTTTGCCCACACGAAGCTATGTTTAATGGTGGATGTTTGTGAGAAGTGTAAAGTTCGTAGAAATTAGAAGTCACGATTAAAATTCACGCACGATAATGTGCCTCAACGGGGAATCGAACCCCGGTCCACGAATTTCCGGTCCGCTGCTCTACCACTGACCTACCGAGGGCTGACGATTAGGTGCACAAATTTTAATACATGACTTCTGCTTGACGCGCGACGTATTGCCAATAAGCTCACAGTACCTCTCCTGATGTAGCAGATTGGCTCACTCACCCGTCACTTCCCAATAGACCGAAGTACCTGTCCTTCAGACGTCCAATGGGCGATGGTAGATTGATGGTAGATGTTTGTGAAAAGTGTAAAGTTGGTAGAAAGTAGAAGTCTCACAAACATCCACCATTAATCTACTATCGCCCATTGGACGTCTGAAGGACAGGTACTTCGGTCTATTGGGAAGTGACGGGTGAGTAAGCCAATCTGCTACATCAGGAGAGGTACTGTGAGCTTATTGGCAATACGTCGCGCGCCAAGCAGAAGTCATGTATTAAAATTTGTGCACCTAATCGTCAGCCCTCGGTATGCCAGTGGTAGAGCAGCAGACCGGAAATTCGTGGACCGGGGTTCGATTCCCCGTCGAGGCACATTATCGTGCGTGAATTTTAAGCGTGACTTCTACTTTCTACGAAGCTATGTTTGTTGACACCCTTGCACACAAGGCCCATCACTAGGATCACCCGCGAACAGCTTTCGTGCCAGATGGCACATATATGACAGCGAGATGTCATTAAGTCTGCCTGTGAGGATTTAGTACACATTACACATGTTACCCATTGTACCAATTCTATTGCAGTTACCCTTCGCAAATTCTCTCTGGAAGTCGACGGATTTAATTTAAAAATAGAAATTTCTTTTCGCCTTTCGGAAAGAAAGTGACGTGTCTACATTATGTAATGCAGGGAGGCTCGGATAACCCGACCGGCACTCGCCTGCTGAAAATCCTGGCTGGAAGCTATTGCACATCACAGCAAATATTTCCATCATTACCTACCCATGCTGCAAGTTGTAAAAAATGAGTCTAGAGACTAGGCTGGTGTTTGTGAACTTGTGAATATTTTAACCGGCGAAAGAACACAGAAAGCATAGAAGTGGCAAATGGAACAATGGAACAATGGATTTATGCGGGTATAAAAGCTAAAGCTTGACAAATCCCGTAGGGTGATCAGTGCGAAAATCATAGAGGTGTGAAAAATTCAGTGGAAACCAATTCAGTAACATCGTTTAACAACGAGTCACTACAAGCTTGTGGACTCACCGAGTTTGCAGTGTCAAAATAATGATCCACTATAACTCCGGAGGGGATCATGAGGTATGGAGTATTTGGTTAAAAGAGTCACCGCCCCTTGAAATTCGCATGGGGCAAAGTGTTTGAGTTTGAAGCGTCAAAATATAAATATAAATCCACTGTTGAATTTTGTGTGGGGGAAAATTATTTTTAAAGTATGGATTTTGGATCTCTCGAAATTAGACTGTACTATGGGAGATAGTGCAATGAAGTGAGTGCACCATCAACTCGATTTTTGAACTCGATCAGGTTGGGTGCACTGACTACAGATTCTGGGAGAGCATTCCAGGCTTGGCAAACACGCACGGAAAAGAAATTCCGTCGACATTCCAAACGGCTGTACTGCACTGCCAGCTTCAGATGATGGCCTCTCAGATTGTTGTTGTTACTGAGCTCCAGCAGATGGCGGCAGGTATGATTGCGGTCTGTCAGAATCTGATAAGCCAAAATCAAATCTCCCCGTAGTCGTCGATATTGACCACTAAATATCCCGAGCAATCTCAGGCTGTCTTGGTAGCGTAACTGGCCTAAACCTTGCACGTTCTTCGTTGCGCGTCGTTGGGGTCTCTCTAAATCAGAGAGGTCTTTCCTCAGCCACGGCTGCCAGACTTGTATTGCATACTCCACGTGTGGTCGTATGTATGCACCTAGAAGTTGGTGGAAAACGGATGGATCGAAGCGTCCAAATGTGCGCCGGAGAAGGCCCAAATTTCGAATGCTCGCGTTCGATGCTTTCTTTGCCTGGGCTGAACAACCAAGGTCGGACTGAATCAAGACTCCTAAATCCTTTTCCTCAGCAGTTGTGTGAAGCACATGGTCACCCAGTTTATAGAAAAATGGTGATTGGTGACCTAAGGGTAATACTCTGCACTTTTCTGTGTTGAGTGGGAGTTGGTTCTGAACTGACCACGCATACACCTTATCCAGATCCGCTTGAAGTACTGCGGAGTCGTCTGGTGTATTGATCGCTCTCCAGTCCTTGATGTCGTCGGCATAGAGTAGGCAGTTGGAAAGAATGAGGGCCGCTATGTCGTCAATATACATCAAAAACAATCGTGGCCCCAGTACCGATCCTTGTGGTACACCACATTCGACTTGGATTGGGTGGGACAGGGACCCACGCACTTTTACCTCTAAGCTCCGGTGGAGAAGAAAGCTTGTGATCCATCCTAGGAGCGGATCACCAATGCTGAAGCTCTGAAGTTTGCAGATCAGGATTTCATGGTCTAGTCGATCGAAGGCCTTTGAGAAATCTAGGTAGACCACGTCCACTCCTGCACCGCTGTCAATTAATTTAATCCAACTCGATCTTGCTAGCAGCAGATTTGTGGTGCACAATCGATTCCGTTGAAAACCATGCTGTTCATGTGCAAGGAAGGCAGACTCTTCTAGATAGGCTGTTAATACGTCAGCAACAATAGCTTCCATAACCTTTGACAGGACCGGGAGAAGGGTTACAGGACGGTAGTTGGCTGGATCAGAACGGCTACCGCCCTTGTGAATTGGGGTTATGATCCCACATTTCCACATCTCGGGTACATACATCTGCTCGAAGCAGCGTTGAAAGAATCGTGCCAGAGGCTCTGCTAAACTTTCTCCCATTACCGCAAGGGACTTAGGGTGAATGTTGTCGATTCCAGGAGAGCTGTGCTTACGCATACACAACAACTTCTTTAATACCATCCCCGCCGTGAAAGTTATGTGCGTAAGCTTTGGTTGTAAAACAGTTGCTGACAA
>CALYDF020010131.1:0-10225 GCA_944474145.2 Dicrocoelium dendriticum
CAAACTTTAAGCCAATCAAGATCCTCAATCATGCGCTCGGCAGGAAGAGTTGCAGTGGATTCAGTGACGTTTCTGAAAATCACACTGCTATCTCTGTAAGAATCGCCTCGACGAGGTGTATTTACACCACATGCTCTACCATCCATGCCATATGGTTGCTTGACGGGAATCAGTGAAACCGAAGGCGACGGCACTTTTTGTCTCACTGAGGGAAGTGCAACACCAGGTGGTGTTTTCAAAGCAGGCGCTTGTTTCTTGAGCATTTTGTCACCTTCCGGTTTGGGGGCGGAGAATTTGCGCGCTTTCTTTACCCTCTTACGCTTATTCTTTAATAGCTCAGGGCCCCATGATTTGCCTTCCATTTGGGGCGGGTCAACGATGCCGTCCGAGGCATCTGTGTCTGTTATATCCAGGTGAACAGGAGCGTCCGGTAGGATGAACTCCTCGTCAACGGTTGGACTATCAGCAGAAGGACAGTCCGTTACAGCATCCACATTCGCGAAATACAGGGATTTCATAATCAAATCCACTTTAGAATTGAGCGAGGCAAGTGAGGCAAGCTCGGCTAATGCCTTCTCGACAACTGTGAATCTGGACGCTAGTGCTTTGAATTCAGCACAGGTGAAAGCCGGGAGCTTCGCCTTCTGATCGCAACAATCAGCACATCTAAACAGAAGGCTTTCACTGCATAATAGCATCTTGTACTGATTCGCTCGGAGGCCTATACAAATTTTGTGATACCAACGAGAGCAAATATCACACTGCATACCACCAGATGAATCTGTGACTGGCCTTGAACAGGCAGAATTGCTGCAAGGTGCATTTGACTCATCAAACGAAGACGCGAGAGCTTCATCCGTCTCGGTTTTTCGCGAGACGACCATATTGAAATGAAAAACAAGGCAGAATTTAAAAGCACGTATACAACCGTAAAACTACCATAATAAAAAGGCAAAACAGGGTGTAAAACGGGATTAAAAAGGGAACAACCGCAAAATTACCAGTAAGCGTCAGGAAGACGCTTTGGCCAATACCACTTTAGTCGACCCAAGATATCTTGGATCAGATGAAATTTGGCAATAGCCAAATTTCGTTTCAAGTGTTTATTCAAACACTGTTTTCCACGTTATTTCAACTAAAAATCTCGATCAGTATGGCACGCCATAAAACCGAGTTACCGCGTAAAAATCGTAGTTCCTACTACTGCGTCGAGTATGAGTGCCATAGAATGCGCACCATGCTAGCCTATGAAGCTTGGACGCCTATCAGTAGAAATATGGTACCTAAGAGTTTGTCTTTAATGAAGTTGGTGTTAGTTTCAGAGAAACTGGAACACGCGATTGTCAGTGACTCATGGACTCGTTTTGGTTACAGGTTTGTAAGGGAGTAGGATTTGTATCTTTGGAGAAGTTTTAGGCACGTGTGTGGCAATGTAGCGTCCCGTGCTATCGGGTCGGACGCAGCCATAGTATTTTCTCCTATTGCTTTGGCAGCGACAACGGACACGTATGTAGTCAGATCTACAGAGGTAGCCGATGTGTTCATGTGTGCCGTTATAGCTTGCTCCAAAATAGTAGGTGAAACTAGTTCGCATGCCTGGTTTCCCACCGGAGCTGTTCGTGTATCCATCTGCTTGGTCTCACTATTACTTCTAATTCAACCACTGTGTTCAAATGTGGAGCCTCGGGTGCCCTGCCAGGCTGGGGATAAATCCGGAGAGTGACATTTATTAAGCTAAGCTTTCTTGACCATCTCTACTAGCTTATCGCATTGCTTCGCCAAAATAGCTCTACACCTAATAAGTGGGACATCCATACAATTAGAGCAGAACTAAAAAGCAATTGCTTTTTTCCTTATTTCCCTCACATTTAAAGAAGCATCCTTGGTGTGATAATATGTCCTGCATCTAGAACACAAAATACCAGATCCAATCGGTTTTCCGCAGCGACAGATGTTGCTCCGTTGTGTCTCGGTACCCTTTGTCCTCAATTTGAATAGGTTAGGTAAATTCGAAGACCGGTGCTTTCGCAGTTTGCTTGCTATATGGTGGAAACACCGTGTGAGCGATGAGCGTGTTTAATGCTTTGTTTATGTCGCATGTAGAAGAAGGGAACCACTCAGCACCGTTATTTCACTTACCAGGCTCCTCGGTTGGAAACCCAAGTACGATGAACATGTTTGGCTGGATAAACTTTTTGACTTGGCTAGGAGGCGACTTCAATGGCTTTTGTGTTGTGAGTTTCTTAGTCCCTCCGCTCTCGCTTAACCTCCCTCTCCAACTACGATCACAATTAATAGACATAATACGAATTTTCGGCAAAATAGCCGGCTTTTAATTTTCCACAACAATGTCTATCGGTTACTAGTAACTCGACCGGTGTGCCACTGTTTCAGGTTTTCTCTTTCTTTTTGTATGGCGACACAAAAGCTGGGGTGTTTTCCACCTGCAGCTAACGTATATAATGATGCTAATGATAACTTTGTTTCTTGTAATGTTCACAATTAGTTGTGGGGCTAACACGTCAGATTACCATGCTGAGGGCGTAAACGCGTCGGGTCACGTCCGTGTATCCAGGTCAAGGTCACACGTTGGTGCCCGGACGTCGTCTCTGTACCAGAGATATCCCAACTTTTGCAAGGAGGGTCACATTTTGTGACGTATAAGTATGTCGGGTCACATAGTGTGATATTGAGATAAGAATGAAAAGTACGCATGTGCGAAATGCCAAAGCCTGAATTTTTTTTCCATGATGCGGCCGCTGGTCGATTGAAATGTTAAGTCGGGCAGCATTTGGCCTGCAGCCGGACTTTGGACACCCTTGCTCTAGGCCTTCACTGTCAAGTCGGCAGGTTACGGCTGTGTCTGTGCTACAGTCTCAAGGTGGAGAGATTAACGGATTTACGTGGCTTGCTCTACTGATCTCAAGGCGGGTTTGCCGAAATGTCTGTAGCTGACTGACGCAGTGTTGGAATGGAAGAAGGTCTAGCTTGTTCGAACACTGCTGAAAGATTCTATCGACTAAGAACAAACTTGGAGTTCGAGGATTGAAGCTTCGCAATCTTTGCACATGGGTATAAGTGATACACTGCCCAGAGTTTATAAATCCAGATACTTGTGGGACGTACAGTAGGGTACTCGAGAACCTGGTATCCCAAGGTAGAGCCAGTAAAAATAAGGCGATTGGGTATATAGATCAAGTGGTGTGCGACAAACTATCACTAAGAAAATGCGTAATACATCCAGAGTGCACACGTGTGCGATTAGCACACTTGTCCGTTGATAGGGTATGTGCCAAAATGAGTTCAGCTTGAGACTGCCCAAATTTCCTACCCCCGTCAAATTCCGTGTTCGTGTAGAGAACGCCGGCTTCCTCGATAGGCAAACACCTATTTGTAGAAAGTAGAAGTCACGATTAAAATTCACGCACAATAATTTGCCTCGACGGGGAATCGAACCCCGGTTCACGATTTTCCGGTCCGCTGCTCTACCACTGATCTACCGAGGGCTGACGATTAGGTGCGCAAATTTTAATGCATGACTTCTGCTTGGTGCGCGACGTATTGCCAATGAGGTCACAGTACCTGTCCTGATGTTGCACATTGGCTCAGTCACCCGTCACTTCCCAATGGACCGAAGTACCTATCCTTCAAAGCTTCGATTCCCCGTCGAGGCACATTATTGTGAGTGAATTTTACTCGTGATTTCTACTTTCTACAAACTTTACACTACTCACGAACATCCAAAAATTAATCTACCATCGCCCATTGGACATTTGAAGGACAGGTACTTCGGTCCATTGGGAAGTGACGGGTGACTGAGCCAATGTGCAACATCAGGACAGGTACTGTGACCTCATTGGCAATACGTCGTGCACCAAGCAGAAGTCATGCAAAAAATTTGCACACCTAATAGTCAGCCTTCGGTAGCTCAGTGGTAGAGCAGCGGACCGGAAAATCGTGAACCGGGGTTCGATTCCCCGTCGAGGCACATTATTGTGCGTGAATTTTAATCGTGACTTCTACTTTCTACAAACTTAACACTACTCACCAATATCCAAAAATTAAGCACCTATTTGTCTCAAGTCAGCAGACAGAGCCAGGCTCAGCGAACAAAGTTGTCTTACATTACAATAAGTCTTGCTTCCTGGCTATAAGCCAGATGAAACCGGCCTTGTATGTGCAGAAAACACTATTTGTCAACTTAAGGCTGCTCTTGACGTAAGGGTGCAATTGAGTCATTCGTTTCGTACCTCTAGCTTGTCTACTAGTAGATTGCCAATACAGTCAAACAATTTCGTGAATTGTAACTCACAGCTGCAACACGTTTCCGATATCAGGCTATGAACAGACGACAGACAAAATGAAATACTTGCGACGACTGGCAACCTTGAAATCATGGACGTTAGTGCATTTCCCTCATTTTACTGCTCACGGTTTCGGTGTACAAGCCTGATAAGATCCACCAAAAACAAGCCTGTTCGTTAACTCTCCTTTCTGTCTTACTGCGTAATTGAGAATCTGGGTCCCATATAACCACCTATTTCAACATGAATGCTTCATTGACAGTGGTCGTACGTGACCCATCGACGTGAAAAGTAGCATTCTCCTACCTGCGCATTTTATAGCGACAGGAACAAGCGTCCGTCCAGAGGCAAGGAATCATGATCGGACATGCTTTTATTGTGCGGATATATAGTGCCGTATTATTTGAGGGCACAGAGGAATCTTGCTGGCTAGGAAAGCAGGAATAGCTGAGCGTGTCACAGGTGGGCGAGAGCTCCGACCGTGGGAGCGTTTTCAGTTAAATCAAAGGACTTTAACTTGCAGTCAGTGTTTCTCATCGGTTGTTTAAGGGGACAATGGTCATTCACTATCGGCCAGGGTCTCGCTCAGTGGGATACGGTCACACCAAGTACGTTAAAGTTGCCGAAAGGCCGTGGCTTCGAGAAACTGCAGTACACGAGCAGTACTCCGTCTGTTTAGCATTCCAAGTGAATAACGGGTGTTTCGGCGCACAGGGTAGTTGAGTAAGTGCCATGTAATCGAACCAGCATATTTCCGCCTGCGCTCTTTATGTGCGCCTGTTTCTATGCGCATTTGGTGTGCTTTTTGCTGTCACCATTCCAAGCAGCCTTTGCGCACATTCCATATTGGGCTCACATACTCCACTAGTGAAGTCGGTAAGGCATGTAGCTTAGGTGAGTGCGCATAAAGATGAGCCGGTGATCGACGGTCCAGAGGTAAACAGATGGACAATCTAGCCACCATGAAGTAAAACCGCGTAATCAGAATGAACATGGCCCCAAGGCTACGGGAAGCTTGACGCGCCATAGGCGCACAGCAGTTGCAGCTGCTTACTCTCTACCGGAAGCATAGGGTTCGCAGGTGCGAACAATCGTTGGATTGTCCTAGGACTGCATTTTAAACGAATGGTTGTTTTCGATCATGGTTAACATATCTACAGATTTGTGAGCGCAGTTCAACGGAAAACAAGATGGCCCGTTGGGCGTACTATTCGAGTCCTGAAGCGAAACAAAACTTTAGAGGAAAACTAAAAGTCGAGAAACGTTAGGCATACATTTGGTATAAGCCATACCACAGTCACGGTTTAAGAAAACTGACTGGCGATTCAAAGTTGCATATCTGACCACGGGGAAACACGAGGCAGCGGAGCACACATAAATAGTGTAAGAGTTTAGGTAGGATAGGTTGGACGTATGGAGAAAAGTCCGGGTTGTGAATGAATGGCATCGAAGCTCAACCACCGTGGCAACTACTGCGAGGCGGTAGCCAAGTATGACGAACATGCTCTGAGGTGCCGAATATCAGGACGAACGAGCGGGACGGAAACGCATGTATTTGGCAGCATTATAAAGCCACAAGTGTCAACCGGTTCAAGTGCACATAAACAAGCGGCTTCATTAAAGCTAGACAATGGGCTCAAGGTTAAACCGTTAGGTTTATGGTGTACTCGTTACATATCAGCTTACCAAAGCATTGGTGGTGTTTATTTGGCGTTACAACACCATCAGACAACGTCAAACGCGATTTGTACAAGCTCGAATAGGTGCATTCAGAATTCGATACTTTAAGCAAACGACACAGAAGATGATGGATAACAGAAACGATAGAAATGATACAAAATGGCAGTATTCGCAAACGTCAGATTGGCGGCATCCCTGTCCAGATTCATCTTTCACTGTGGCCTCCGTATAGACAGTCAAAGAATGCCTACAACCAAGATTGTCTTGTGCTGCATTACCCCCAACTTCACCCCATACCCATGTCTGATGAAAACCCGAAGGAATAAGATCGGGAGGTAGGTGGATGACAGCCCCGATTCATCAACGGATCCAGTTCACACTCCCACAAGATGCACAAAACTATTCCTATCCAGTTTGGGAATCACGCGTACCAGACGTACACAAGGCGGTGGATTGGCCATGTGCTTTCCAACACTGAACAGAACCTCACCCTCGATCACGGATTGACGAATCAATAAGCAGGAGTGTACCTTGCATATCGCCGCACTGAAGATGCCACCTCGCAAGATGGTGAAACGTACGCAATCCCTTTATCAATCTCGGAGAAACGATCAATAGGTGAGCAATAAACCCTGACTACCAGTGTTCCAAATTGCTGAACAAAACTACTCTTTTACCTTCGCATCTTCAGGAGGACAGTACACCGCTTCCACCAAGCAACGATTAACAGTCTGCTGGAGAGTAATAAACAGGTAGATAGCTTGGCAACATTTTATTGTGCTTAGCCAGACCGTATATATGAATCAACAGCCAACATCTAATACGAAACAAACGAACTCGCAAACTGGACTATAAATGTGCAGCACCACAACAGAAAGAAGGGCACACAGAGAAATGCATTCGGTATGAGCTGGTGTATGGGTGATTTTTGGCAATACTAACTTAGAGGATATCAACGAAACAAAAAGGAAAAATAGCAAAGTCGTAAACTAAACCTGAAATGTGCAGTGAGTTTAAATAACTGTGCAAATTACAAAACATAGGTTAAGGCAGTTGCAGTGTTTTTCACGAAACAAACTTGATGGTAGTTCCCTCTAGCCCGCAATAAATGCACAATAATGCACAAGAAATACAACAACAACTACAGCATCATACAAAAATTAAATTAATTTATATGTTATACATGTATTATCCATGTCGAGAGAGACTGTTGTTCGCCGAAGCGGGTGGTAGCGAGCTTTAGACGGATCTAGACAGAACAATCTAATGTCTTGGACGCCTGCTGGTGGTGTCAGTTAAATAAAAGTAGGGTTGTGAATTTATTTAAGCTAAATGTCAGATATATTTTTCTTCGTCGATTGACTCATGAAGCATTTCCCGCTGCCTCATAGAGGTACATTTTATTGAAGACTTTAGCTAAGGACCCGTTGCGCAATGAGGACAAATGATCGTTTCATCTACTGCATACAATTGGGTTGGTGGTAAAGCTTTCAACTCCGTTCATTGTTCCTTCCCTGCCTCTGCAAATTCGCTTCATTCAGTCCCCATTTAACTTGACCCACTCTGTTAGCCGTCAACGAAACTCGCAACCTCAGCAATTATCGAGAGCATTCGTTTGACTCGGCGGAAAGCCCTCCAGATCGGGTACGGGAACGCGCGCACACTCCTTGACTGGAACATGAAGGAGCGCTCCAAGTGAAGTATTGCGCTGGTTACCGTAGAACTCGGTGGTTACGGCATGGAACTTGTCGCACTAACTGAGACTCAGATGACTGACCAAGACAAACTACACGAGAATGTAGCTGGATATGTGTCCAATTGGGTGGTAATAGCTACCAAAGCACTCTAAGAACATGGGGTCGGATTTGCACTACCTGATTGCCCAAATGGTCGCTTGATGGAACAGCCGACCAGCATCAGCAAATGGTCGATGACAATTCGTAAACGCTTAAGACGGAGTTAGATTGCAACCTGTATTACCACGTATGGTTTTACCATGTGTTGTCCTGATGACACGATGTATAAAGTTTATCATAAATTACCCTCCGTGATAAAGTCCGTGCTAAGCAACGACCGATTTTTCCATTGGGTGATTTCAACTTGCGCGTTAGACGTGATACCAATGAGAAAGTTGACAGCTTGTTTTCACTGTGTCACTCATGGCCTGAGGATCACGAACACGCATTTTGCACTGGGTGCAGTTGAAAATACTACTTGCATGCACCAAAGGATTGGTCACGCTCACCTGCTCTACTATGTGGTACGCCAGCGTGACATGCATGAAGTGTTTCTATACTGTGTACAGCTGATTGTCTAACAGATAATAAGTTTTCAACAAGAAGGTTGACATGATAGCACCACTAGATTTATATCCAGAAAATTTTTTTTGCAAATTATCCAGTGCGTACTGCAGTGTGATTGCAAAGATATGCACATAGCATCATAAACATGAGGTGAAGTTGGGATAGCGAATTCACCAAAGGACATACACCGAAGCACACATAGACAACCACTAACACACTTGTTCGTTTGTCACATGGCCTACTACCATGGTAAAGCCGCCAATGTGACGAATGCATATATTTGTACACAAAGGGTAAGGCCCAGTTGCTTGATGGCCCCTGCGCACCAAACTTTCGTAACTCTGCATTGTTCCATGAACGTGAACCATTGAAAATTTAAGGTTCGTTCCCGTGGTGTTCCTAAAAGAGAGAAGAATTAGAGAATGCGACGCCTATGCTAAATCCATGCATTCAGTCTGTGCAATATGGCAAAAACTGAAGTTAAATGTGGCAGTTAAGACAGAGAAAACTACCGGGCGTATAAAGTGCCCGGTTGGATTATTCAAAAACGTGTTATCACAGACGCAATATCGTCAGAGAAGAAGGCAGCTTTAGTTACAGATGAGAAGGAACGCGTAACTCGGAGAAGTAGGGCCAACAGCATCACAATCATCGTAATCATCAACATCAACATCATCATCATCATCATCCTCATCATAATCATCATCCCATCATCTTCGTCATCATCATCATCATAAACAACTTCATAATCATCAACATCCACAACAATATCATCGACAAAATCATCCTCCTAATCTTCGTCATTATCATCAACAAGGTTGACATAAGAATATATCTCAACTTCCACACCCTAATCAACATCGACATACATATCATCAATATCCTCTGAATTAACACCATCATCATCTTCTACAACATCATCACAAATATAATCATCATCATAAGTATCATCATAATCAACATCATCATCATCATCATCATCAACATCATCATCGTCATCATCATCATCACCATCATCATTATCATCATCGTCGTCATCAGTATCATCATCACCATAATCATAATCATCATCATCCTCATCATCGTCATCATCATCATCATCATCATCATCGTCATCATCATCATCATCATCATCATCATCATTATAATTATCGTCGTCATCAGCACCATCATCATCATAATCATAATCATCATCATCATCATCGTCATCATCATCATCATCGTCATCATCATCATCATCATCACCATCATCATCATAATCATCGTCGTCATCAGTATCATCATCAGTATCATCATCATAATCATAATCATCATCATCATCATCATCATCAACATCATCATCAACATCATCATCATCGTCATCATCATCATCATCATCACCATCATCATCACCATCATAATTATAATCATCGTCGTCATCAGTAACATCATCATCATTATCATAATCATCATCATCATCATCATCATCATCATCATCATCATCATCATCACCGTCATCATCATCATCATCATCATCATCACCATCATCATTATAATCATTGTCGTCATCAGTATCAGCATCATCATAATCATAATCATCATCATCAGCATCATCGACATCATCATCATCAACATCAACCACATCATCAACATCATCATCATCATCATTTTCATCATCATCCTCATCATCATCATCATCATCATCATCACCATCATCATCATCATCATCATCATCATCATCATCATCATCATCATCATCATCATCGTCATCATCATCATCATCATCATCACCATCATCATTATAATCATCGTCGTCATCCGTATCATCATCATCATAATCATCATCATCATCATCATCATCGTCATCATCATCATCATCATCACCAACATCATCATCATCATCATCATCATCATCATCGCCACCGTCGCTCCGCTCTCAGGCCAGTTTTTCATTATTAT
>CALYDF020010132.1:0-10230 GCA_944474145.2 Dicrocoelium dendriticum
GAGATCCAAATGATGAGGAATGTTTCAGTCCATGAGGCTAGCAGCCTATTTTAAGCGGAGGGGGTCAGCTCGCCAGAAATTTCGGCGTTGCACTCCCTGGACATTGATAGCTAACTGCCGTGTCCACAAAAAGGAGACTAACAGTGATCACTTTTGCCAAAAGGCTGAAGAATGGCTAGAGCGGAGATATCTGATGAGCCAGGTGTGAGCAAAAGGTCAAAGAGGTGTGGCACATGGCATGGAAAAAACAAGTAGGTGATAAAACGTGTTGCATTAGTTTACATTGGAGGACTATTGCTAATAAACGCGTATCAAAGGAATCTGGAGAGGAATTACAATGAAGCGCGTCCCAGTATACGGCCGGAGCAGTGAAGTCACCCACAATCAAGAAATCTTTGCCTCCCCCATGTATCCGCATAGAGTCTAGCAGATGGGATCCTGACCCCAAGGAGGATCTGTAGATAACGCCGAATATGAGCGGTCTGAACCCATCGTGAACCCAACACCAAAGAATTTTCGACCCTCCATCGAGATCACACATGACTTCCACTGTGTGAAGTCTAAGGACTGACTTCCAGTAAAGAACAACACCGCCCCCTGATCTCCCTCCTAGACAATCGGCACGGGATAGTAATAATAATGTGTCACCTGTACGCCGTAACGGCGCTTCGCTGCAGCGCGACCACCACCAGTCGCGCTCGGGCTGAGTATACCGCGAAGACGCCCACCCCTTCGCGGATTCGAACCGGTGACCTTTTGGTTGCAAAGCAAACGTACAGACCACTCGGCCACCGGCCGACGGGATAGTTGATACCCTGGAATAAATACCTCCGAGTCCGAAATATCCGAAGATAGTCAAGTCTCGGTAAAAGCCATCAGATCGGGTTCTTGCTCCTAGGTCATGAGTAGAATCTCATCCAATTTGTTTCTCAAACTACGCACGTTCGCCGATATCACACGTAATCCACTTCTGATTCTCAGTGCACCGGAAGAACGAAGATTGATCTCCACTGAGTCCTTGGGATTCTTTTTACTACTCGAAAATCCACAATGTGGTCACTTTCACCCGCTCGCCATCAGATTCGTAGTTTATCAACGGCCTCCTGCATTTTAACTCGATCTTCTGGGGAAAGGTCTCACAAAACAGAGAATGTTTCTCCTTTCAAACGTGAGGTTCGCTGGAGAATACGGCGGCAGTCCTCTTCATCTTGACAGACCACCTTCCAGGGGGCGAACTTTCGAGGAGTCATCCTGCTTCCTGCCGAGGGGAAAAGCGGAAACGAAGTTTATGTCCTCTTCCCCAGCATCGGACAGTAAAGAAACCACGAGCCTCAGAAACACTTGGTCCTCTAATATCCTTTCAGCTGAGGATTCCTTATTAGACTCAGGGGCGTTTACGATGATCAGCATGCTTCCTTCTCGGGAAAGCGGCTTCCTTCATGTTGACGCGGCTTTTGCGTGTAAGGATTTACCTTAATGATATTCTACAAATGATTCCCTTTATGGATAACATGTTTTAACTGGGACCGAGAAGAGTTCGGATTAGATCGAAATTCTGAAGCCTTCGTCTTTCTATTATTTAACGGAGTCTATCGGATCATGGATACCAGAGTTACGCTGCTGCCGGCTATTACTGCATAAGTCCTTTCTTTGCGTTCGTGCCGGTCAATGGACGATGGTTCTGGGAGTGAAATTAAAGAAACAAGATTTTGCTTTCCAGGGGGAGTATCGGGGCCAGAGGCAGATGAAGGAAAGATAGGGAGCAGCGGAGCATCCTCTTTATTTTGCACAAAATGCAGGCATGATGGACATGGGCTGATTTAAGTTCATGTTCAGTTGGAACGGAAACGATAGTATAAAGGCCTTTAAAACAATTGATTAACACGACTGACCTGAATCAAACCATAACTACCTACCTATGGTCCCGCGTGTCAAGCGTCCAATCACTCGCTTATGGCATGTCAGCAACCTCAGGCTGCTCAATCGACAAGGAAAATATGACTTCCGCGGGGAACCAACTGTTTAGGGACAGTGCTCCAGGACGTGGTGGGTTTCCGCCTGGCAAGCGTTCTCCCTATAAAAAGCCACGTATATCTGTTTAATAGCACTGCGACGAGGCAGTGACTCGCCTCTAACTAAAGTCATTGCCGCATGATTACTCAACCAACCACACTCCCACCATGGACGTCACCCAACCCTTCTCACACTATCCACGTGACCAATCGCCATTGCAGTGGCACATATTCAAACTCGTATAAAAGATAGACACATGCACTCCCACATACATGTATGAACTCACAGATCCAAAGCACATGGCTAACTTGCACCATCTTTTATATCTTCCCCGAAATTTAGTTGTACCTTTAACATGATCGTGCCTACATAGGCGTGCTTCGCATAGCACGAGAATAAAGAATTTATTTCTTTATAATCCCGTGAATGTACCTTCTTCTGCGTATCGTTGGATCGGGAATTGATTGGTCTGCTTGAGATGTTGAAAAGCTTAAAACAGAGACCGCACCACACCCTGTATAACCAATTACTGCCCACATTTTCCTGCCCAGCAGTCCCTGCCAGACCGGTTTATGTGAAGTAAAAGAGAGAAAGGTAAGCTAAGAAAGAGGAGGAATTTAGGCTAAATAATAATACCACGGTGTAAGAAGAACTTTAAAAAGAAACGAAGGGAAGTTGAAGATACAAGTCGGTTAGGAGCAGGGGAAGGTTTGGTACTGCCACCCAAGAGCATCTAACTGATGCTCGAAACCCTCAAATGTAGACACCCAAACGACATGCTCCGGAAGCGTGTTCCAACGTTCAATAACTCGGCGCGACAAGCGAGTTCCCGTCCTTACTCGGTCAGAACGCAGTTTGTGCAGCTTCAACGGGTGACCTCAGAGACCAGGCAGCTTGGCGGGACTAAATAGCCAGGACAAGTCTGGACCGATCTAACCCGTTAAAATACGATGAGGATCAAGTCTCTTCTAGTTCTGCGGTAGTGCATTGAGTACATGCTCAAGCTAAGCAAACGTTCGCGGAGACGTCTGCCCCCGTAATCTTTGCACTAACATTCTACCCAGTCGCAAAACCCTCTCCAGTTCCATTTTGTCCTTTACAAGACAAGGTGGACAAGCCTGGATACAGTATTCTAAGTGGGGTCGCACAAAAGCTGAGAACAGCTTCACAAAGATATTGGCCGTTAGGACACAGAAGCAGCGGCGAAGAAACCACATCATACGGAACCCTCTACAAGTAGCCTTCCTCCAATTGTCCCCAGAGGGAAGCACTAAGGTGTGGACGATACCTAGATCCACCTGCTGAGACTACAGGGATTTCACATCCACCAACTACATAGCGCGTGGGGGGAATAGCACCACAAATGCGGTAGACAGAACATTTCGCCTGATATATAGGCATCAATCATAACGTTGACCACTTCCATAGCCTATCCAAAACACTCTGAAGCGCCTGTCACCAGGGATATCCACAATATTCCAGAGCAAGAGGTCATCAGCATCATCAACATCCTCACCCTCATTATACACGTCAGCTAGAGGTTGGAAACACCTCAGCTATTGTGCCGCAATACATAAATGAAAAAGGAAAAAAAATACAAAAGTTGCATGTCACCTGAGCTAACAGTGACGGATAGGCAAAAAAAATTATTATGTTCTACGCTACGAAATGAGATCGTAGTTGGAGGGGGAGGCTAAAAGGGATGGGGAGGGACAAAGAAACTCACAGCACGAATGCCACTGAGGTCGGCTCCTTGCCATGTCAGCAAGTGTGTCCAGCCAAACGCGTTCACCGTCTTTTGGACCCCAATCAGGGAGCCGTGACGCTCCAACCGAGGCCAGCACAGAAGTGAGGGCCTTCATTCCTCTGGACCAAGTCATCGCTTGGCCACCCCTCCTCTTCTTCCATCCACATCCCCGGTGAGCAAACAACGCACGTCGAGGGAGTCGGTGGGCTGGCATGCGCAACACGTGGCCGAGCCATCGGAGCCTGGTGCGGGAAATAACGGTGCTGAGTGGTTCGTTTCCTTTTCCTGGGCCGTAAACAAGGCGTCGAACACGCTCGTTACTCACGCGGTGTTCCCACCAGATGTGAGCCAAACTGCGAAGGCACCGATGGTCGAACGTAACTAGCCTCTTCATGTCCGCCGATCTTAGGAGCCAGTTTTCGCAACCGTACAGTAGGGTAGAACGTACCACTGCATTGTACACTTTACCCTTCAGGGCGAGTGTAATGTCCCGCCGCCGCCATAGGTGGCGAAGGTTAGCAAAAGCACTTCGAGCTTTCGCTACACGGTTCGTGATCTCGTCTTCGATCCCAAGGGCGCTGATACAAATTCACAGGCAGTCGAATTTCCGAACGGTTCTAGCTGATCTGCACCAAGGGTCAGCGCAGGAGGCGATCCATGCCAATCTTTGTGGAACGCTTCGCATTTCGATGGTGCAAAGCAAAGCCCGAAGCGGCTGACAGCCAGTGCTAATCTGTCCAGCGCGGCTTGGCACGTCTGGGAGCTGTCACAGATGAGGGCAATATCGTCTGCATACTCCAAGCCGAGAAGTCCTTCTCCTGGGAGTAGTTCCACACCTTCCAAGTCATCTCCTGTAAATGCAATCTCCATGACTTCGTCAATACCGAAGCTGAAGAGGAAAGGTGACAACGGGCATCCTTGTCTCACACCGTTGGAGATAGTAAAGGGCGACGATAGTTTGCCGTAAGCCCTCATTCTGCCCGAGCTACGCGCATATTCACATATTTCTCAGGTACACCTTTCCTGAGTAGACAGTCCCAAAGTGCATGTCTATCCACCGAATCGAAGGCACCTTTCATATCGAGGAATACGACTACGGTGGGCCGCCAATATGTGTGACGGTGCTCCAACAACTGACGCAAAGTGAAGATGTGGTCAATGCAGCCACGACCTCGACGAAATCCAGCTTGCTCTTTACGAATCTGGCTTTCACGAGTGCCAGTCAGTCGGTGAAGGATTATGAAAGCGAGTAATTTGGAGGCGATGGAGATCAGACTGGTTCCTCTATGGTTGCCACATTCCGAACGTGAGCCTGCTTTGAAGATGGGAACAATAACGGAGCGGATCCAGTCGGTTGGAACAGTCTCCTGCTCCCACAGTTTCACTAGTAATTCATGTAAAGCATCAACAAGAGCAGAGCCTCCGAATTTGAAGAGGGCTGGAGGAAGATCATCTGGTCCCACGGCTTTCTTCAACTTCAACAGTCCAATCTCACGTTCGACTTCTGAGATCAGTAAACAATAGCGACGGTACTTCTAGCTCCTTGGGTAGGTCATTGACATTAATTGCGAAAAGCAACGGAGCCCTACAGAACGCCACTAAGAACAGCTTGTCTAAGCGAAAGGTTACCTCCCACTCGTATACACCGTTCTCTCCCCCTAAGAAAACAGACACCCATTTAAGTGCGGCTCCAGATATCCCATATGATTTCAACTTCAATGAGAGTCGATGTGGGGGAGTATCAAAGGCTTTCGGGAAGTCAACGAAAAGCACGTCGATAGCGTGACCGATGTCTACTGCCTCAGCCCAGCTTTCACGGGCTACAAGCAAATTTGTCAGACAGGAAAATCCCTTACGGAATCCGTGTTGTGCCGCACTGAGAATGTTAAAGTTAATCAGGTGATTATCCACTGAATCCCTGATCAACTCTTCAAACAAATTAACTACTACGCTTGTCAAGCTGACAGGTTGGTAGTTCGCCGGCAGAGCTCTGTCACCGCCTTTAAAAATCCGACAGACGATTGCCTCCTTCCATTCCGAAGGTAAGGCACAGCTGTCAAGCAAAATTGTAAACATGCATGTCAGAGGGCCACTTAGCTCAGCGGCCAATTCATGCATCAGCTTCGGATGAATTGAATTAGGGCCAGAAACTTTGGAAGGATTTAGCCCTTGCAATAGCCCGAAGACTTGTGTCTCCATACTGCTGATTTCAGTTAGTCAAAAATCCTCTGGGACTTTTGTGACCGGCTCAACCTGAGGTAGAGAGGCCTCACGAGAAAAGACACCAGTATACTGTTCGCTAAGTATACTAGCCATATCATTGTCGGCATGCCCACGGGTCCCGTCCGCTCGTAGTAAATCCGCTATAGATGAGTTTGTACCGCAGCGTCTTTTTACATAAGCAAAGAACTTTTTTAGATTTACGGCTGCGGCGGCCAAATCCTCCTCGTACTGAAGACGAAGAGTTCTAAGATGCTTCCTACATTTATTTCTAACCGCTCGATAGCTTTCGTAGGTGCAGGGTGATGAAGCCGCTTGGTAAATTCGCCAGCACTTAGAGTGCTTCCTGAGCAGGTATTTACCTATGATCTATCCAAGAAGGCTGCACCCGTCACCCGTCTCTTAATGAGTAATAATAATAATAATAGTAATAATAATGTGTCAGCTGCACGCCGTAACGGCGCTTCGCTGCGGTGCGACCACCAATAGTCGCATGAATGCTGAGTATACGGCGAGGACGACCACTCCAACGCGGATTCGAACCCGCGCCGCAAGATTACGATCCAAGCTTGTTACCTTTAGACTACAGGATGTGGAGAGCAGAGATCTCGGTGAGGTATGCCTTAAATTTTTCCCAGGCTGTCTCAACGTTGTCAGCCACGGTAGTCTTTTCGGACTTTGCGGGTGTGGCAGAAGTCGACACGGAGCGTTTCTTCGCCAATGGAACTAGGGTGATTGGAGTTGAAGTTTTGTGTTCCACCTTCAACACCTTTATGGTTTCTGTACATTCAGGCCTTACGGACTTTCTTAGCCCACTTCCTCTTGCTTTTATTGGGCACAGGGGCTATAAGTTCGGTCTGGCTTTGAAGGTAGGCCATTCGAAACACGCCTGACACTCAGTCCAGCCCGACAATGGTCACAAATGAAGACGATTGAGGAAGTGGTCCTATGCAGTGGACCGTACAGATCTGGACCGAAGTTACAACATGCAATGTGCAGCCACCCTTCGCAGAGGGTACACTGAACAGCCTTCGAGCGAGAAGTGACAGCATTACAACGATCCAAGGATTTTTAGGACATTGTACCCCTTATTCAGTAACTGCAGAAAGTGAAGGAGCTGACACGGGACCTCGCTTCTGCTCGCTACCACTCAATGAGAATGATGTGTGAGTCCCCTTTCAGCACAGCGATACGCGGAGCGTTTGATTGCACGTCAAAAAGTAATCACTGGATCACTGGACCATTGGATGATAGAGAGCAGAAGGAAGTTTCTTTTTCAGCTCTGTCACTTCCCGATCGTTACGGAGATAGCCTGGATTATTGTGGAACAAGATTCCACAGAGAACCACTGAAGCTGCATTGGAAACAGCTGGATCCCCGTAAAAATGAGTATCCAATAAATGCTTGAAACGTTCCTCGGTCTCGGCATCGATGATGGACTCCGGAAGGCGGTTCCAGTCATACAAAACGCGAGTGGATAAAGCCAGACTGGATCGCACTCGATGACTCCTCGGTTTGAACGGTTTCGAACGGTGGCCCCTTGTCGAAATTTCTGTGTTGGGATGAAAGAATTCCTGTAATTCCCTGCCCCACTCTCCTCTAAGATTACGTCGGGTGAAGATCAAGTCTCCGCGATGACGACGGTAATGCAGAGAAAAGAGGTTCAGTTATTTGAGTCGGAGAGAAGAGGACAGGTCCCGCAGCTCAAGAACAGATTTGGATCCACGCCGTTGAACCTTCTCAATCATAGAACATTCGAGTTTCGTAAGAGGGTAGGCGGCAAGTAGCCCGTATTCGTGAAGCTGGCGTACATGTGAAGTAAACAGGAGTTGGAAGAGCCTCGGGATCAAGCGAGCGAAGACTTTACGTAAAGAGTGAAAAATCATGTAGGCCGCAGCAATCTTTCCTTGGTACCTTCATTAGATTTGAGGTCATGCGAAAGTATCACTCCCAAATCCCTCTCCTGAGTGGCGTTTCTGAGCAAGGAACCACCAATATGGTAGATTCCAAATGGGTCAGACGCACCAACTGGAAGAACCGAACATTTCTCACGATGCATTGGCAACTGCCACTTAATTGACCAATCTTGTAGCAGGTCGAGTGTCGATAGTAACCTGTCAGCATCTTCCATACTGGATACCTCCATCCACAGCTTCAGATCGTCGGCGTAGATTAGGTAATCCGCCTGGAGTGTAGACGATAAGTCATTGAGGAAGAGGTTGAAAAGCACGGGGGCGAGAACAGAACCATGTGGGATTCCCCTAATCATGAGAACAGGGGCGGAATATGTATGGTTTACTTGCACCTGCATCGTGCGGTCGCGAAGGAAATCAGATCAAAAAGAGAAGATTCCCGGCGATTGCGATTCATCGGAGTTTAAGCAAAAGTCCTTCGTGCGGGACCCTGTCGAAAGCTTTGCTGAAATCAACAAACACAACGTCCAGACGTTTACCGGAATCTAGCGACTTCGCCCATTTCTCCTTAGCAACTAGTAAGTTCGAGGTACATGAGCGTGCCCTTCGAAAACCATGCTGTACACAAGAGAAGACATTCAGTTCGTTGAGGTAGAGATGAGAAGCCTTCTTCAAGATCCGCTACATAACTTTACACAATAACGACGTAAGGCAGATAGGACGATAGCTGGCTAGATCTCGTCTATTCCCTCCTTTGTATATGGGTTTGACAATGCCCACTTTCCAAGCCGACGGGAGACGCCCAGCTTTAAAGGAACGATGGAAAACCTGACAGATAGGTGGGGCGATGTACTGCGCCACAGTCCTAAGGAACAGGGGGTGAAACCCATCCGGACCGGGTGAAGAATGTGGATCTAAATCAAGGAGAAGTTTAAAAACAGAACTGATGTTAATGTCTACTTAGTTCATACAGCTGTAGAGAGCAGAAGGGAAAACCAGTGTCAGCTCCATCACCTCCCGTTCAGTGGCTGGATGACATGTCGTTGCTAAACTGTGTTCCCCGAGGGATGGTCACAGCTGCAGCAAAAACAGCGGAATCTAGGCATGCTCAGTATGTATTTGTCCAATCGTTCTTTAAAACATTGCTGTCTGGGCACTTACCACACATTCAGGGAGATTGTTCCACTTATTCACAACCCGTGTGGATAACGCGACATTAGACCGGATATGGTTCCTCCAAGGTTTAAAAGTTTAAAGCTGTGGCCCCGTGTTGAACAATCTGTGCTGAGCTGGAAGTACTGCTGCATCTCCTTCTTCAGATTGCCCCTAAAAATGCGTCTAGAATATATCAGATCGCCATATCGATGGCGATAGTCCTGCTTAAATAAGTTCGTATGCTGGAGACGAAGGGGATAAGATAAAACACGTAGCATAGACACAGATTTAGATCCGCACCTCCGAACCTTCTCAATCAAATCACATTCAAATTTCGTGAGTGGGTGTACGGCAGATAGCCCATATTCCAGTATTGAACGAACGTGGAAAACAGCAGCCTGAAGTTTTGCGGTGTCAATTTGTAGAACGATTTTCGCATGGCACAGAGCATGCTGTTAGCAGACGCTACCTTCCGCAACGTGTCTTGGGTTGTTCTTAGGTCTGGAGAAACAAATACACCCAAATCCTTCTCACCAACCACATTGTTCAGCAGAAAACCATCAATGTGGTAAGCACCGAAAGGCTTCTGATCAGCGATCCGGAGAAGACAGCACTTATCACGATTGATAGGCATTTGCCACTTGAAAGACCAATCGTGCAGCAGATCGAGCGTCAGTTGCAACCTGTTAGCATTTTCAAACCTGGATACTTCCGAGCACAGTTTAAGGTCATCCGCATAGATCAAGCAGTCGACTTGAAGCACCTTCGGGAGATCGTTGATAAAGATTTTGGATAGTTCGGGACCAAGAACGGAGCCTTGTGGAACCCCGCTGGTTATAAGAACAGCACCAGAGTCGACTTCCTTGACCTTCACCCACATACTACGGTCATCTAGGAAATCAGGCATTCAGGCGAGAGAATTAACAGCATGCCAATTTGCCGAAATTTGATAAGAAGTCGTTTGTGTGGAACCCTATCAAACGCTTTGCTAAAATCCACAAAAACTACATCAAACCGATGACCAGCATCCCCTGACTGCGCCCACTTTTCTCAGACAACAAGCAGATTGGTAATGTAAGAGCGTGCCCTCCGAAATCCGTGCTGAGCAGGAGAGATGACGTCTAATTTCTCAAAGTGAAGATGCAAGGCCCGTTTCAAAATCCTTTCCATGGGGTTAAAGAG
>CALYDF020010133.1:0-10230 GCA_944474145.2 Dicrocoelium dendriticum
CGGTGAGTATAAATAAATAAATAAATAAATAATATATTCTCGAAACTCCGGGACACACCTGACCAGGCATGATCAACGTTTACAAGCAATTATGTTTCGCAACGAACACGTTGCTATATATGTAATCGGCAGTAAGCCTAAAGTGGTCCAAGCTTTGGAAATTGTAAAATTAATCTTGAGGTATAAATTCGCCAAAACATGACGACAAGTTGGGTATTGTGTGCGTAGTGTAAACAGGATGGGCATTCCGTTTGTAGAGAAAACTTGTCAGGAAAATATAACATTAGGATTCTGGACGGCTTGCCAGTATGTAGTTGTGGGCAGTGACTTTATTCAGTGGTGAGTCACATCCGCCACGTCGCAGTGTCGTTAAGCGGACATTTGTGGCTTTTTATAGGGAGAACGCTTGCCAGGCGAAAACCCACCACGTCCTGAAACACTGTCGGAAATCCGTTTGTACACTAATTTAAAACTGGCAGAGCAGCTCGTCGACTGATATAAACCTCGGTTAACCGCCGTCAATTGCCTTCTAATTTCCTCTGTTAGCTGAACAGGTTATTTTTGGTCGGGGCGGCCATAATGGCTGAGGCCTATGGAGGGTTAGACCTTCATCATCTTCGTGTCCAGGTGAGCAAAACTTCCGCTTCTTGCTTCTAGAATTTACAGGATTATGTGTACTTCGCAGGAGTATGAAGGCGTCATGTCCAGCTACCATTACTGGACGACGGTCATGGTAGTGAGTGCATTTTTATCCACTTGTTGTACAGCCGTGTTCTATGTAGGTCCTTGGGGTTTTATGTCCTGTCCCAGGCAAAAGCTCTTTCACGCTCTGATCCCAGATCCCCAAGAAGTTCCAGACCTCGGAGAAAGGGAAGGTGAGAGACAAACAGGGCCGCAAAGAACAGACGTGGGAACAGGCATTATTTATGTCCTATGGTCTAACATTTAGAGGAAACATATGATGTACAATGTGTAACAATGATTATGCTAAAAGTGTCTTTTGAATATTCATCGGAAGCAAAGCCCTATAGGTTGGTTGTTACTGTATACCTTGGATGCAGAGCGTTGCGCCGTTAAGCAAAGAAAACACAGGATCAGTTTGCTATGATGCAACTGTTGCGTGGGAAGATTCGCTGAGGAGTGTAGAATATGCTGACCCAAGGAAAGTCAGTGAGTCTTTTGGACTCATTCATGGGTAAGTTTGGCAAAAATAGCAGCGAGTAATTGAGGAATGAACACCTATGAATGAGAAGCTAAGGGGCTTCTCTGTAAATAAATAAATAAATAAATAAATAAACTTTTATTCTCGACCATGCGAGACACACATTTACAGGCATGATCATGTTTAGCTAACAGTGTGATCAATAACGTACAAAAGTACATGTTTGGCATAACAATATATGTAAGTGTACGGGTGTATATGCGTATGTAATTGTGTATGAATGTAGCTTGTGTCTTTGAATCTGCCGCAGCATTTTTGCATGTTTGTTGTCGTCAGGAATGTGAGCATAAGCGATTGATGTCCTTGGGTTGGATAGCACTTTCCGGATATCCACGGGCCAGTGACTTTATTTTGTGGCGAGTCACATCCGCCACGTCACAGTGTTGATAAGCAGACATTTGTGGCTTTTTATAGGGAGAACGCTTGCCAGGCGAAAACCCACCACGTCCTGGAACACTGCCGCCGAACTATTTGCTGGAACGGGTTATACCCGAACCACCCAGCTGGCACCACGAGGAGGTTGTTCGGCTAGCCAGCCACTTCCATAGTATGCATGCAGACAGAAAGCAAGCGACTGGTTAGATGTGATTAGATTAATGTAAGGGACAGACCAGTCTGTCTAGTTAAAGAAATGCAATCCGATGGAAGACGGAATGAAGACAGCGAAGTAAGGGAAGAACGAGGTCAGTGGAGAAAGATTTACTGATTAGGCGTAGCGAAGCCAACGAGGCTCTGTAGGGTAATGTGGTCTGTGTATTTAATCATCTTAATATTGGCCGGTAACAGCACAATAGTCAGAGGTCAGAAAACATGAGCCGAAATACACGAGGCTGTATTAGCCGGAGTATTGGTTCAGTTAGGTAAATTGCACGGAGTTGCGTAAGCAATGCACCGTCCAGCACCTTTGCTCGCCGCCGTTCCACTAACATTGGAATGGCCAGGCAGTACGGTTTATCGATACACCCAAGCAGTCTCTCCCTAAACCATAAGGTATGGGACGTAAAGTGGAGGTGCATGACCGGTTCCCTTTCCTCTATCGATTGATCAAAACCCACAAGTATGGACGGAGTTTCTCCAGCACATGCTATGATGAACGGGAAGCTTTGCATGCCTTTTGACGCCATCCGAACGTGCTCGGAAGCTTCTGTTGATGTTAGAAACCGTAGAATGGAACAAGAATTCAGCTGGCGGCTTGGAGAAAAGGTGATCCTTTACATTTAGACAGAAGATGCTAGTATGTGACTATCGGCAAGTCTACGCGGTAGATGCCAAGGAGGGTAAAAACAAGCGCGGAAATGTCATGTATAACGTACGCGTGGGCGTACTGATCTAGGCACGGCATGCAAACCAGTTACGGCCAGCATTGCGCCAAAAGGAACAAGGAAGTCCTACATACATTTCGTTTTACTTATTGGTGAAAGGCTTCGACTTGCCGAAAGAAGCCTTGGACAAATACTAACAATTCGGCAGGGAAGCCAGACCACGGACGTCGGAATCCAGTGCTCGGACCTTACTTCCAAGAAGCTGGACCGACATGCAGAGAACACCGTCCGGACGAATGCAAATTAACCATAAGCTTCTAACTTATACCTCGGACGATGTCTTTGTAGTGGTGTTCGTGAGAAAGTAAAATTAGCCAAAAGGCTACATTATTACGTCAATTAAGTGATTAGTAACGATTATCGCATTAATCTCGAACGTTCTAGAATGTTCTAAGTTTTGCACGTGACTAAAAACCACCGGACATCTCCTTCGATGCTACGGGAAACCGACAACCTTTGTATTCGGCTTTTCAATTCCATGTCGAAAGTCAGCAAGATACCTATAAATACCACCAAGGTCCGTGGTAGTTGTATAGTGTTTGTTGCCGGCGGTTAACATGCTTTATTGTCATGGTCAGTGGAGTGCTGCTTTTGGCTTCGGTTGGGCTAGACGTTTTATGAAGCAGTAAAGTGCTAACTTTGGGATGGCGTCTAATGAGGAAATTAGCACAGAAACCCTCGGAATAATGCCAGCACGCTGCCAACAAGACGCGGCAGGAACTCTTCCATCTTAGGAGGACTTTATGTACTACTAGAGCGGCGGTATTCCTCCCATTCTATAAAGCATTGTTACGACCTAATTGTGTCAAGGTGTGGGCGTCGTATCACTGGAAACCGGTATAGAGGAGGTAAAGATGCCGACGCTTAGATTGATTGCGGGCCAGCGGGAAAGCCTAGGAAGAACCTCTAAAGAGTTTGGGATGGTTTTCCGTGTATCGGCCTAGATTGAGAGGTTTGGTAGAGCTTGCTCGGATCACAGACGAACTCGGTCACATCAGGCCTACTGACCTGTTTGTGCCAGCCACAACAGATCACCTTAGTTATTCAACTTGAGCTCCAGTGTCGGACGTCCCGGTTAGATAAAAGGTGGAAATACATTTGGAACCTCATTGTCGGCATTTGAACAAGCTTCCCCTTCGTAGTTGGACGGTGCAACATTTGACTAATTAAAAAGTGGACTGGACCGCTATCGGTCGGATGTTGTTCTAATTATTGTAAAGTATTAATGCTCCTTGGTAAGTACTAAGGAAAGATGAGAACACCATATTTTTTCCTTTTGCTTAGTTTCCTTTGCAGAAGCTGGAAATGCAATTGGAATTCGAAGTACCGGTTGCCATTGGATGCTTGCAAGTGCAAGAAGAAGGACACCCGTTAGGCGGAAAGCTTTATTGTTCTGGGAACCTGACTTGAGCTAACTTGGCCAATTTTTCTGCTACCCAGCGCGCTGGCGCTAAGGTCTGCGCATACTGCCAATGTGCACGGCCTTAAGAACAAACGACGATGTTCCAATTCCCTGCTCTGAACAACATCCAGCATTATTGGCGTTTACCAAGCCTTTGCTGTTCTCTGAGGCCTTGGACAGCAAAGTAAGGTGTATTTAAGAACCTACTTTTGCGAGCTGACTTTATTGGTAGAAGAACCGGGGGCGGGGGGACTCCCCACCAAGAAGACTGCCGCAAAGTTCAAGTCTTTGAATTGTTCTCCGACAGTAAGGCTACCTCTGAAATAATTGATTTTTGATCCTTGACGCCCACCAAACACTCACGATTGCCTTGCCAGTGGAGTGACTTTAGGTTCAGGCTTTCTTCTTTTGGACTCGAACGAAACCAATGGCAGATGCGAAATCTGTCTGCTATTTGGTGGCTTCTATATAGTCCGTAGCAACTGGAAACATGCTCATGGTAACCTGCAATATCCTTACAAAAGAGGGCTTTTCGACACTATTCAGGAATGCAAGCTACTTCAACGCATCTATACATCAACGCTGACGCTCCCGGGCCAGCCATTAAGCATCCTACATCTGATTTCCACTACGTTGCCCGTTGTCTTGGGTGACTTGGAGCCTTTCCAAGCACTCGGCTGAAGCGATCACGCAGTAGTCGCCTTCGTGTGGACGCAAGGTCTTACCATCAATGACCGCGGAGCATATCGTCGTAAATTTGGCGTACAGAGCTAACCAGGTTACATGCTGCGGCAACCACGGAAGTGTGGCGTAGGCCACAGTCGGTTAGTGTCGATGAAGCGTGGTACCTACTACTGTACAAGCTGACGTCCATCATGGAAATAGCCGTCCCGCTTTTCAAAGACTGCACTACAAATGCCTCCTGGATGGACCGATAACTGATGGCGTAAACTGTGGATAAAAATGCACTCACTACCATGACCGTCGTCCAGTAATGGTAGCTGGACATGACGCCTTCATACTCCTGCGAAGTACACATAATCCTGAGAATTCTAGACGCAAGAATCGGAAGTTTTGCTCACCTGGACACGAAGATGACAAAGGTCTAACCCTCCATAGGCCTCAGCCATTATGGCCGCCCCGACCAAAAATAACCTGTTCAGCTAACAGAGGAAATTAGAAGGAAATTGACGGCGGTTAACCGAGGGTTAAATCAGTCGACGAGCTGCTCTGCCAGTTTTGCATTAGTGTACAAACGGATTTCTCACAGTGTTTCAGGAAGTGGTGGGTTTTCGCCTGGCAAGCGTTCTCCCTATAAAAAGCCACAAATGTCCGCTTAACAACACTGCGACGTGGCGGATGTGACTCACCACTGAATAAAGTCACTGCCCACAACTACATACCGGCAAGCCGACCAGAATCCTAACGTAATATTTTCCTGACAAGTTTTCTCTACAAACGGAATGCCCAGCCTGTTTACACTATGCACACTGGAACCCAACTTGTCGTCATGTTTTGACGAATTTAAACCTTAGATTAATTTTACAATTTATAAAGCCTGCACAACTTCCGGCTTACTGCCGATTACATACCTAGCAACGTGTTTGTTGCGAAACATAATTGCTTGTAAACGTTGATCATGCCTGGTCTGGTGTGTCTCGGAAATTGGATAATATACTATTTATTTATTTATTTATTCAATAGTACACAACCGGCCTCTGATTACCGAAAGTACAAAGAGGTTCTAACCTTTTTTGCACCTAGAAAAATGCGGCAGAAACGAGCTCAAAGCGTACGAGCCCAAGCTGTTCAATCCTTGACGTGCCCAAAAAAGGATTACTCATACATCAATTACAAAAGCAAGCGTTGGTAACCTTTCTCTATCGGCCCCTTATTCAAAGCACTGTATTGCATCCCGGTGACCAGCAAGCCAGTCTACTGTCCGCGCAGTACGCAGAGGTATGCTCGGTAGAGCCTCCGTTATTCAACAGCGACGTCTTCATATGCCCCCATCTCTGGAGCACAGTGAAGGTAACGTCTAGATGGTCATGCGACCAACCCGTCCGTTGAACCCTAACTCCGCAACAGGTCCTGACTGCTTACACTCTCTATGTCTAAACTTGTTGGCCTAATACATCACCGATCCCATGCCAACGCATTCCGACAGTCACTTGCAGAGGGCCGCTTCACTAAAGCTTGAAAAGCAGGAGGGGTTATGCCTAAATACACTAGTGGTGCATGACAGGAGCTTGCGAAACACCGGCAAATATGTCAGATATCTATTGTCTGCAGAATCAGGGAGAGACCAAGCAACTGCGCTCTCAACCCTCACTTGGGTGACTTAAGCGTAATCTCTTCCTCACAGCATGAATTCCGCTGCGCACGATTCCCTAGCACAAACCTGCTTGCTGCCGGTGAAGCACGGGTTAAAGCAACAGACGAGAGGAGACACTTCGCAGTCGCCTCAAAGGACTTCAGCAAAGCATTTGTTAAAAGACCACGCAAACTGCTTCTGCTCAAACTTCAGGGAGTTGGTGTCACGGGGAAAGCCGTCCGCGATTTCAGACTTCCTGGAAGAACAAAAAGTTTACATAAAGGCGAACCAAACACTCTGTTCCCGTGTCTATGACCATTGAGGTTTCCTACGTCTCTAGCTTTGAAGCGGAGCTCTTTAAACCGTACATCAACGACTTTTCAGCGACACCTCAAACCTACTGGCCAGACTGCGCTGAGGACCTCAAACTGTGGTCGAAAATATATGGCCCCGAGGACCCCGACCTACGCTGAGCTTCGCTTGTCTGACTGTATAACTGCTCTGTTAAGTGGAGACTTCCAGTCAACTAAAACCAAGGTGTCATTTTCTCCATTGGTGGCCAGGGTCCTTGCGGTACGTATCCTATCAGAGGATACATTACTAATTGGTAATATATAAGAAGGGGATGGAAGTCAGCGTCTCGAACGTAATCAAGACATCATTTGACACGTAGAAGTAGGTCGTGTCAGCCAATCGAATGCTCTGTGCCTTGCGGCAGTTGTTCAGCGAAATTCGGCCGGAGATTTCTGGTACCCTGGAAGCTCCGCCTGTCCGTCCGATACCAGAATATGGTCTCGGACCGCCTACCATCTAACGAAAACTGAAAGTGAGCGGATAGAGGTGTTTAGGCACAGTTCAATATCTATATCGAAGTTTCGGGACCTCACTTCACGCTTTGACTTCAAACTTTAAACCTGTACTCTATGGCATAACGTCGCCGCTGCAGAGATCTCTACGTCAGGCACATCTTAAGAGGAGAGACTGAACGTGAGCTACATCAATTCTTCTATCTCGATGTGGGCTGCTCCAACGTAGCTACTATTGGAAATCATTTAAGTCAAAGATACAACGCCCGTCAGCAAGCTGTTCTATATTACAAGGTCGAACCTGATGGGAACAGACTGCAGAAATACAGCATTACTTCGCAGGCAGAGGAAGGTTTAGAGCAACTGCTAGACTCCTATCTAACCCACATACCATGGTCTTACTGTTCTTGCTTTAACGGTGATGATTTCAGAAGGATTAACATTTCTGGGCAGCAAGCATCCACCTTGTAATGATTCGGAACCTATGAAGCTGACAGGGGCTCGTCCTCCTGCTCTCAGTATACCAATGAATTTCTAGTACTAATTTTTCGTTTTTAGATGAGCTTGCGCGATGTCTTGATATTGGGATAGCGTTAGAAGTGTGCTAGTTGAACTTCAGTAAAACCTTTGACACAGTAAACCACCAAACCTTCCTGAGAAGCTGAAGTAGTGTGGCCCACACAGCATAGCACTGACGTTTTACCGTAGTTTTAAAACGAAATGCTGTCAGTACAGGCTATGTAACAAAAGGCTGTAAAAACCGCTGTATTATCCTAAGGCGAGTTGATCTGATTAATAGCCATTTTGAATTCAAGGACGAATGGCTGCTGAACCGATGGCACGTGGTCCGTAAGTGACTTCCCGGTGGTTTTCCCATTGATCCGCCACACTCACGCTTTTGAGTAGGTATGCTTGGTCAGCTTACCCCTGCAATGCACTTATCTACCAACCCGTGAAACGTTTTGCCTAGTATGAACGGTAATAAGCACACTTGACGGCTCTTGGCATCACATAGGCACGAAACTGAGAAACAACTGAATTAATGATGATCCACATCGAGTGATACGCCTAGGACGTCAATAGGAGGCACACAACCGCGGGCCGACGCAGTCCCTAAGGACCGGGATAAGTGCGCCTCACAAAAATGGAGGTACCGAAATCCCAGTTAGAACAAAGTTGCATTTCAAATAACGTATCTACATGAACGGGGGTTTAGAGATTTAATAAAGAATTTTATCATTGGCCGCACTATGGGAACCATCGAAGCACGTTTACATTATTAAAGGAAGACAAACATGTTATCTCCGTATGTGTTCTCAAGATGCTTCCACTCGGTCGGCTTGGATAGTTGGATCGCGCATTCCGTGAAAACATTCTTAGTGAAGAGCAAACCTTTATCTTTGTTACTCCCGTATCCGAAAGGTGTTGTGTTAATACGCCTGTGCATGGTTGGACATGCAGGTCAAATGTGTTACCTTTCAGCTCTGTGTACACAGGTAACTTTTTATAGGTGCACAGGTCGTGGGCGCCTGAGAGCTTGCTAGTGCTGACTAACTTTCGCGTCATAATGTGAAACATTCTTTCGCGCACCTCCTGAAAATGATCTACCTGGGATAGCTTGGAGAAAGGTTGGATGTGAATACACAGGAAACCATATGTGCGGGCGTTCAAGCTGCGACCATTTGTTGTCAACGGACAGGCGGGTGAAGAAATTCTGCAGTTCTTTAGCGGTTGTGCAGGTAGTTGCGGGGTTATTGTAGAGTTCGACGCGGTTCGCTGCACTGCTTCTTTTAAGTTCCTGACAGTGGTCATCAACGAGTGGACAGACAGTGATGTGCAACGCACTTCCTGAGGAGGGCCTACAGAGAGTGCCTAACCATTAAAGTGCCTCGCACCGGGAAGCATCTGAAGCTGCGGTATGGTATCGGCGAGCTGCGTTTTTATTGGCTCAAGTATCTGTAAATATCACTGGGTAAGTGGAATTAAGGTATGTGTGTTAGCTTTCTATTAAGCACCTTCGTTACTGCCTGCCACCTCTACTTTTGTTGTGGTTCCCGGATGAATGCCCACTAAGCGGAGGAAGTCGGGATAATCTGTAGATGCCTTTCATGAGAAATTCATGGGAATGGATGCACCACTGTTACTGGGTACTGTGCTTGCAAGGTAGGGGTAAGTAGTGGAAGCGCTTACCTGGACTGTCATTCTCGTGCACCACGGTCTACACCGCCGCGGTAATTTGCGCATTACACTGGTAGGAAACATCGGTAGCATTGCGCTCAACTGAGGCTCCCATAATCCACCGCACACGACTTTTCATCATGATGTCTCATCCTTTTCTAGTGAGTCATTCTATGTGACAGACGTTTGCCAATTCGTGATACGTTATTCTTAATCTGCCTCCTTACGTTAACTTTTAAGATGGAGACCCCATGAATAACGTAGCAGCAAAATCCTACGCCTGATCTTCATCACATCTGCCGCGTAGGTTTGGCAAAATAATTCTCGAAGTCCGCTATTGGCACATTAGGAAGGCAAACACTCACCGGTATGGCCAACAACCTCAACGCCATACCATGGAACCCGGGGCTCAAGTCTGCAGTTTTGTCGGCTAGCATTGTGGTATTCGTGTACGGATACTGTAGGGGTGACTGTAAGCCTGCCCTCTCCCAGTAGCCACGTGCTGCTGGTGATCGTTTCTCATATGCTTCCGTTATCACTCAATCGGACGAAGCAATAAGTTGGCGTAGGCATGAAATATGTGAAGAAATGCTGTTAGCAGAAATTGGACAGTTACTGCTACCTACATGAACTATGGCAAGCATATGGAAAACATGTTCTCACAAGGGTATACTACGGTGTACTGTAACGTACCGCAATTTGCATAGCAGTAATGCGTCACGTGAGGCCACCGTGGTGTGTTCAAGGGTAGGTAAAATAATGCAGATAGGCCAGTTAACTATGAACTTACCAGTAAACGCTCATAAGCATGTTTACCTCTTGAGATTGCGTGCCAAAAGTATGTAGCGGCAGTATTATGACGAAGTAGGTATTATACTTCATGACAACACATTTCCATTCAAGGTCCGACAGATTAAAGCGCATTTCACAGCCACTTAGTCCTTGCGCTAAGAAGATGAGCGCATATGAAACTCACAGTCTGTGTG
>CALYDF020010134.1:0-10193 GCA_944474145.2 Dicrocoelium dendriticum
CCAACCCACTGGGTCAGGTAACGACACCAAATTGAATGGCAGAAAGGCGAAACCGAAGAGACTCCCATCGAAAGGCATTTGCGGGTTAGGAGAATGTCATCGGGTAGTAAAAATCGGTCTGGCTTGTTCGCACTGTTTGGTTTGGTACCATACGAAATGTACAAATGTGTCCCAACAACAGTTACGGGAGCGAAATAGCTCCCAAGATGCATTTTGGATCTGTACTGCGTGTTCCACCATCCCTCTCGTTAAGTGCTTGCTTATCTTAGCTGAGAAATGCGACCGGTTAATCGCAGAAGCAGAGCAGAGGATAAACAATAAGATTACTTCAATGGGAGCGAGTATGGACCACAGAAGCGTAACGGCTGCTAAGCAACGGAATGCTGAACGAACCGCTTCCCCTGAACCGCAATCAGCCACGTCTCCATCTCCGTTGTCTTCCCCAACTTTGGTAGAACGCCGGGCGAATTCAGACTGTACCTACGTGAATCAAACAGTACTCACGGCAACGCAAATCAGGCACCATTCAAAACGCCTGGTTAAGCAAATTCCACTAGACCTGACATCTAGTATTAACAAGGATGGAGCAGCCAAACACCAACCCTTGGTACCTGTACCTCTTGTCGAGACTAAGCCTCCAAGAACATTGGTTACATATGCAGAGATTGCTTCAAGGGTCCACTGGGAGGCCGCCGTTGCGTCCTCTTCCATTGTAAACACCGTTAACGCAAATGGAGAGAAAAAGAGCAAACAATCACTTGTCAACAAGTCAAGACAAATGAGTACCATACCTATTAGATCGATTAAAAAGGGATCCAACAACAGTGCCCGGACTGTTGTATGCTCAAATGTCCTTGAATCTACAGCCTTAACCTTGCGGGATAAATTATCAGACGACCAAGACCAATGGAACTCATTGTGTATGCAGATGAGTATCAAAGCTAAGCCCATAAACTTGTTACAAATTACTCGTCATCCGAACTCGCCACACTATGGTGAACCCAGACTTATTCGAGTAACTCTAGAATCCTCCACCGACGTAGAAAACGTTTTGCTCTCCACAAGCGCGCTAAAACACGAATCCTGTGTGATACGTATCTATCCTGATGTCCCTTGGAGCGCGCGACAACCAAAATGAAACACCGAAGAGGGGCACAGCAAGCAAGACCGCCTAAACACAGTCTTCATACATGGCGTGCCGGAACATCCTTCTAACCATGTTCAAGATACCGGAAAGCACGATTTAGAACAGTGGCGGTTCATTCGTGAAACACTTTCTTTGGATGATGTTGTGGCACTATCGCTCACCAGGATACCTCTCTCATCGAATTATAGAGGATGCGGCCGTAGAATCCTAAAACTTGTGGTTCAGTCAGAGCAACAAGCAAAGGATGTTTTGGATCGATGGCCGAGAAATCGGAAACATCTTCCTTCCGAAATTCGGTTAAAGGTCGCAAACACTTTGCACAGCTCAAATATTAAAGCAACTGAAGCAGCAAGCATACTGACGAATGGACAGAAGTGTAACTTGACTGCTGCTTTAATTGACTCTGAAGTAGGTCTAAACGAAGGCTGGGACGCACCTTGGCCGAATCAAGTTGAAAACGAGGTATCATTGACCCATCAAAAAAGGAGTAACTGCCGACCTCCCATCGGTCGGCATTCTCCCACACTTGACAGCTTCACCTCTCTGCTGGCTCCTAGAGACCGAGAAACTGGCCTGCTTGTATACAAATGCTCAGGGACTTTCTAACAAACTGGCTGAACTGAAAGATCATCAAGCTTCCGGCTCGTATGATTTCATTGGTATCACCTAGACATGGTTGCACACGGGAATGACGGACGTTGAAGTGTCGTTAACCGGCATGTCGCTGATTCGGAAAGACAGGCTTACAAAAGGAGGAGGGGTTATCCTGTACTACCGAAACGACTTACAGTGCGAAGCCGTGGAGGATTCAGATTCGCAGTTCCCCGACTCTCTTTGGTGCCGGTTGCAGTTAAAAGGCAGGGACGCTTGCCTTATTGTCTTGGTGTACCGCGCTCCTAACTCAACACCCGAAACCGACTACCACCTAATGGCTGCTTTGAGGTGCAGTTTACAACAAAAGTACACTCACATTCTTATCATGGGTGATTTCAACGTACATTGTTTGGAAGCCCCTGCCACGATCGGAGAACAATTCCAAACCGATCTACAAGATCTAGTAACTACTGTTCCTCTTTACAACCACATCACTTTGCCCACTCGGTTCAGAACAGGTAACAGGCCATCTGTGCTGGATCTTGTGCTTACCAACGAGGAGCATATGATTGATGCGTTGGTTTTAGACTGCCCGTTGGGTCGCAGTGATCACGCAGTCATCAGTTTCAACTTCGTCTGCTATGCAGAATATCTGAATGATAACGATGAGACTGTGCGAAGCATCACAAGGTACGACCGACTCGCCCAGCTAGTCAGCGCCACAACATGGTCTTTCCTCGAAGAAGAACCCCCGGAAGTCGCCTGGATCGAGTTCGTCAACACATTCAGTCAGCTGATTGCACAGGCTTCAGAGATGAAAGCTCGCAATAAGTGCAAATCAGTTACTTTCGTTAGAAGCAGAACCCGAAAATGGATGACAGTACGCAACGCAGCATGGCGAGTGTACAGAGAAGCTCCAACACCAGAAAATTGGGACAATTACGTAGCCCAACGTAAACACTGCACACAACTGTTAAGAGAAGACAAAGCCGCCTATCAGCAGAACATCGCAAAAACCATCAGGGCTAACCACAAACTGCTGTCCAAGCACGTTAATAGCCTACGAAAGGTGAGGCAAGGATTTCCTCCACTCAAGACGGCTGATGGCTACACAAGAACATCTATGGAAGCTGCAAACGCGCTGCAGATGCAGTACGCCACCCAAGCGATCTACCAAGCTTTGTATTCTGCCCAATAGGGCTAACCCACATCAATTTTACCGCAGAGGCTGTATTGCAAAAGCTGACTTCTCTACGCAAACACAGCTCGCCGGGTATCGACACCATTCGTCCTGAGGCATTGGGAGCAGCAGCAAACCAACTGGCAGGAACTTTAGCTCAGTTTTTTCCAGCACTGCTTAGACCAGAACCAAGTTCCCGCCATGTGGAAGCTTGGAATAATAAGCCCGATTCACAAAGGTGGAAGCAGAACTGATCCCTCCAACTACCGCCCAGTAACCCTTCTTCCTATACTCTCCAAGGTCATGGAATCCATAGTTGCCGATGCACTGGTGTGCTATCTGGAAAACTGCAACCTCATCACTCCTGAACAGCACGGTTTCCGTCGACAGCGGTCATGTACAACTAATTTACTAATTGCACGCAGTAGTTGGACCGAGGCAGCCGACGCTGGAGAAGGTGTCGATGTGATCTACCTGGATTTTTCCAAGGCTTTCGATTGTCTAGACCATTGGATACTACTATCCAAGCTGCAGCATTACGGGATCGGAGACCCTCTTTTAAGCTGGATCGCCAACTTTCTATTTCAACGGCAATTAGTGGTCAGAGTTCGGAGCTCTTTATCGGACCCCATAGAAGTGGAGTGTGGTGTGCCGCAAGGCTCGGTTCTAGGTCCACGTTTGTTTCTGGTGTTTATTAATGACCTTGCACAAGGAATCGCTTCAAACTTCCTAATGTTTGCCGACGATATCAAGATCTGGCGCAGGATCCAGGCGAACTCCGACCAACATGTGCTTCAAAGTGACTTAGATACAGTGTATCAATGGTCGACCCAAAACCTATTGCATTTCAACGTCAGTAAATACAAGGTGCTTTCCATCCGACCTCAAAGCAGTTACTCATACCGACTCGGAACGGATGTACTGCAACAATCAACTCTCGAACGTGACTTGGGTGTCCTGGTTCAAGATGACTTGGGTTGCTCCAGGCAATCTGAAAAGGCCTCGAAGACCGGGAACCAACACGTTGGGCTGTTGAGGCGGGCGTTTGGACAAATAAACAGCTCCATATTTCGACAAATGCTCAGTGCGTATGTTCGCCCCCATGTCAAATATGCAATTCAAGTTTGGCATCCATGGCTGAAACACGACCTTAATGCACTGGAGCAGCCACAACGTCGGGCATCTAAGAACGTAATTGGAATGCTCAATCTTTCCTACCAGGAGAGGCTGCAACGACTGGAATTGTTTAGTGGAAGCTATCGCAGACTACGAGGAGACCTGATTATGACATACTTGATCTGCGAGACCCACATCATGTGTGCCGTCCTTTACTGGAACTCAACAGCAATACAAACCTGAGGGGCCACTCATTAAAACTCGCAGAACAATACAGTCATCTGCAGTGCCACAGAAATGTCTTTTCCATCCGTGTCTCTCACCCGTGGAATGCTCTCCCACAAATAGTCACCACTATTTTCAGACAGATGCTGAATGCGTATATTCGTCCCCTTGTCGAATACGCAATCCAAGCCTGGTAGTCATGGCTAAAGCACAACCTTACTGCACTGGATCAACCACAACGTCAGGCTTCTAAATACGTTATCCGAATGCGCCACCTTCCATAAGAGCAGAGGCTGAAACGTTTGGGATTATTTCCTGTGCGGTATCGCCGACTACAGGGCGACTTGATTATGACGTACTTGATTTTACACAATGCAAATCATGTGTGTGCCGCTCCTTACCGCAACGCAGCACTAACACCAAGCTTAGAGGCCACTCCTTGACATTAGCAGAACAATACAGCCATTTGGAGCGCCGTAGAAATTGCTTTTCTATTCGCGTGTGTCAAGCATGGAACGCTCTCCCCGAATCGGTTGTCTTTGCACCCACGTTAGCCATATTTAAAAGTCGGTTGGATGACGCACTCCGCCACTTACATTTTGTTATTTGACACTACTCTCCATCCCACTTCCGGAAAATAACTTGGACTTAATTTTTTTTCGCTCATTAAAGCTATGAAAACACTCGGAGTGCAGTGCTGCTGCATTAAATACTACAAGTTTATTCTTTTGACAGTAGAAATAACAACTGCATATCATTTTAATTAACGGTTTTTGATAACCCATCAGACCACCCAACGGGGTATGTAAACAAGTGCAACTTAACCCGTAAAAAACCATTGACTATATTCCTTTTCTCTCACGCATCACAACAACGATCACGGCACCCCATGCATTTCTGTACGCATATACTCGATTTTCATTTTACATCAAGGTTATTTAGCAACGTATTTATTTCGGTAGTCGCTCGGTAGATGACTCACATAACTTCTGGTTTAATTGTATTTACCCCAACCATCCTACGGGACGAGTCAAGCAGTTGCTTTAATCCCGTGATAAAATATTGTTCATTGTTTATCTTAACACCACATGCGTTGTCTTGATCAGCGGTAAGAATGCAAAGTATGCTTTATAACCGCACATTTTTGCACATAACACGGTAATTTAAAGCCTGCGCCTTAATGGAATGCCCACAGAGAGAACAGAATGCTGGATGCAGACAATCTCTGAATATCATCTGAAATAAATACATTATTATAGACCAACCCATGCTCAGAAAGGACTGAAATGATGCTAACAACTACACCATTTCCCGGCTAATTACATCTACAGTGCAAGTGAATTACTCCCTAACACTTTGATTTGCATGATTAAGCAGATTGAACATACTCATTCGTGCAAATTAATTGCATCCAGTATCCTTTCTACGCACCAAGTGCGCGCTGTGATCTTGGTATTGAGCTAGCGCAATGCAGCCACTGACGGTAGACTTAAAAACGCTTGCATGAATGTATGAGTCAGTTGGTATGTGGTGTTGACGCGTAGGCGCCCCAGCTTGCATTTAGCAACGGGGTCTAATCTGAAGCTAGTTCCATGCAGCTTAGGGGCAATAGGTTGACCAAACACGTGATGCGACTGCGTCTAAGTGGAATACCATTTACGTAAAGGCATGCCTTGCGAACGGTACAATTTGGGGGTGTGGGCTGCGAACGAGGTAATGCGACACCACATTGTGATATCTGGCGACGGAGGTCAACATGTCCATGACAAATACTCCACCGGTCTTCTGGTCGTGCTCTACCGACAAACCTTCCCTGGACTCGTGGCATAGATGGCGGAAAACCTTTACGGATTACTTGGAATTGCTTCCAATCTTGAATCCAACAGTATCTCTTACTGAGAAAACCAAAGTGAAGCTCTTGAGACAGTTTCTTGGAGATGAGGGTCAAAGGTATTTCGATGCACTTCGTATTGATCAAATCTCTTCTACGATAACCGGCGCTTTGGAAACCTTCAGTGCTCTTTGGGGTGCTCGTCAGAATGTTTTTACGGCTAGATACTACTTCTCGAAACTCTGCCAGAAACCAGATGAGAGTGTGAACGAGTTCATCGCTCGTGTACTACAAGCAGCACCTGATTGTAAATACAATGAAGTCGATCCAACGAGATTTGAAGAGACCATGTTACTCCAATGTTTGATAGCCGGAATCTCAGACCAGAGCACGCGGGAGAAGCTCCTTTCACAAGATGATTGTTCACTGACCTGGGAGACGGCCTGCTCGATTGCCCGGCAGAGGGAACACCTTACACAACAACTCGCAACATTTACGCTGAAGGACTCGTCAGATGAGCTGCGATTGATTAACACTACACCAAAACCAAAGCCACCCACTGGCGTCAATTTGTTTGTGTGCTATCGTTGTGGTGAGCAGCACAGTTGTCCATCCGACTGCCGGCATCAGAAGACAGTATGTCGAAGCTGCGGGAAGGTGGGCCACCTGGCGCGAGTGTGTAGATCGGTCAAGCGACGTTCAGGTGGGGCTTATCGAGGAGCAAACCCCATCAAAACTGTGGACGAGTCTGATGGTAGCGACCCTGAATTACATTCCATTTGGCTTAATTCCGTTTCTAGCATGCAGCCGGCGCCATACACTCTAGAGCTTTACATTGAAGGACAAAAGGTACAGATGGAAATCGATACAGGAGCATCCGTGACGATAATCCGGGAAAACGCTGTAAAAACGCTCCCGAACTTATCCGCTTGCAATTCTGTTCTTCGCACATACACCGGTGAACCTATACGTGTCCTTGGTAAATGCTTCGTGAAGGCACAGTATGGCGACAAAATACGCACACTTCCTGTATATGTGATCCCCGGGGATCGTCCAAATCTGCTTGGAAGAGACTGGATACGTGCTTTCCCGGATACAATGAATGTGGTAAAATTAGTCACCGAGATCTCCGGACTTGAAACATTACTTAAACAACATTCAGCTGTTTTTTCCGAGGAGCTTGGGAAGTTGAAAGAATTTCAGGCTGCGATAAAACTAAAGGAAGGCGCTCGACCAAAATTCATTAAGGCGCGCACACTACCATACGCTATGAGGCCTAAAGTTGAAGAGGAACTAAACCGCCTACAGACTCAAGGTATTATTACTCCTGTACACTTTTCTGACTGGGGAACTCCAATTGTGCCAGTAACCAAACCGGACGGCTCCGTACGGATTTGTGGTGACTACAAGATAACCATAAATCAAGCATCCATGCTGGTCAGGTACCCCTTGCCACGTATTGATGACTTGTATGCAACACTAGCTGGTGGTGAAAAGTTTACCAAACTCGATCTGAGTCATGCATACTCGCAGATAGAGCTCGATGAACCTTCGAGGAAACTTACGACCATCACCACGCACATGGGACTATTTCAATATACTCGTTTACCTTTTGGCATTAATTCCGCCCCCGGAATATTTCAGAGAATTATTGACGACCTAGTGAAGGACATTCCTTTTGCGTGTGCTTATCTGGATGATATACTTATCTCTGGACGCTCGGATACAGAGCATCTTCGAACACTCGCGGTCGTACTCGAGCGTTTGGAGCGAAGTGGATTCCGATTGAAAAGGTCTAAATGTGAGTTCTGTAGGACTAGTTAATACTAGTCCGAGACGATGCGCGGAATTAAGCGCGGATATCAGAAGGCAATTGGAGTCGGACACAGCGGACTGTATTCGATGGGCTACAACAAGAAGCGGACGGATGAAGCGAGGCAAGAGCGTACACGTGAGCGCGGGGACTTACAAGGCAGTTGTGTGTCGAGCCGGTTGTAAGATTAAAACAAGAAGGAGTAATGTACAATCGGTCAACAAGTAAATTGTACACGAAAGATAAGAGTTATCTTTTTGGGCGCTACAGAGCTCCCCCCCTAGAAGGCTGAACATAGAAAGCCTTCGAAATCGAAAAGGAATGTCGAAACGAGGTTCGTAAGGCGAAATCGTGCCGAGTAAAAATGAATGAGCGTTCGTGTGAATGGGGGTTCGTCGGAAGTCGGAGTCCGCTGTGCCGTATATGATTCGTTATTTATTGAATGCAGGGCAGGGTGCATTTCGGCGAGCCGTTGGAGCGGGCTTGTCGGACTACAAAAAAACTGGCTAGTCCAGAAAAAGGCCGACAGGACCTCAACCTCCGCTGCTGCCAAACGGTGCGCTTGGGAGTGGTCTCTCCCCCCGCCGCACCCCGCCCCGCGCCAAAACGACCCTCGTCCCACGAAGAAAACGACCATGGTCCCACGGAGAAGCGACCCTCGTCTCGCGGAGAAGCGATCCTCGTCCCGCGAAGAAGCGATCCTCGTCCCGCGGAGAAGCGACCCTCGTCTCGCGGAGAAGCGATCCTCGTCCCGCGAAGAAGCGATCCTCGTCCCGCGAAGAAGCGATCCTCGTCCCGCGGAGAAGCGACCAGTGTTCGCGTCAGGGTCCTCGAAAACATTCCTCGTGTGGGCCAGTCGATCGAAGGGGAGGGTTGGGGCATGTAAAGACGAGAAAGTAGAAAAACACGCGCAGAAAACGCCAAAAAGAACAAACGAATGATCTGCGTGTTTAAATATTTTTTGGTTTTTGAATATTTTTTCGAAAAAGGTTTTTCGGAGGTTTTTGATATTTTTGTTTGTTTTCAAAACGTTGATCGACCAAAAATGAGGCAAATATATACAATATCTACAAAGTTAAAAGTATTTACACTGTACATAGTCGGAGAAACGGACGGGCTTACGCACCTCCCGACCACGGCGATTGGTCGTGGGAGGCGGAGGGCTAGATTCGGGAGAGGTTGGGACGGCTTGCAGACCGAGATCGTGGTCTGGTTGAACTGGACTAGGATGATGTAAGTTGGTGCGATGAGTTGCAACGTCGCACGAAGCACTACTAGACGAAGTAGGCGAGGGTTTTCTTCCATAAAGGCGGGTTTTAGACGGTCGATGGTGACGACTTCGTGTCGACCACCGCGGTCAATAGTGTACGCCTTACTCGCACGATGCAGCACCTTGAAGGGTCCTATGTACGGCGACTGAAGAGGCTGTCGAACACCGTCTGCGCGAAGAAGGACGTGTGAACACGTAGACAGCTTCTCGGGCACGTACACTGGTGTCTTCTGCGATCGAGGAGCGGGTGGACGTAGCTCACGCATCTGGTGAGCCAATCGGTCAGTGTAACTTCCGTAGTCAAAAGTGGAAGTACACGGGGGCTGGTGCTACCAGCTGTCCGGGCAACCGCAGCGTGCAACCGTAGACTAGCTGCGCTGGGGTGGCGTCGACGTCAGTTCTTAACCGTGTTTCTTAACCTAGGAGAACGAGCGGAAGCGTTTCAGACCATGAAGAATCTGCGTGCGCACGTAGCGCTGCCTTCAACTGGCGGTGAAACGCTCCACCATGCCGTAAGCGGCCGGATGATACGCCGTCGTCTGAACGTGGCGACAGCCTAAATCCTTAAGCAACGTGGCAAAGGTCGACGAGAAATGTGACCCTCGATCGGTGGTCACGTGGACGGGACAGCCGTATTGAAGCACCCAGCGCTACAAAAAAGCTTTCGCTACTGTTTCCGAGGAGAAATTAAGGATGGGGACGGCCTCAGGCAATTCAGTAAATCGATCGATGCAGGTCAGTAGATATACCGAGACTTTGGAAGGCGGCAGAGGACCTACGAGGTCGACGTGCACGTGATGAAAGCGTCCGTCTGGCGTCGGAAAAGTGCCTAATGGGCTTCTCGTGTGCTTGTGCACCTTCGCGGTGTTGACACGGAAGGCAAGCAGCTGCCCAGGTACGGACGTCCCGATTAACATTGCGCCAAACGAATCGTGCGGTTACGAGTTTAACCGATGCACGAACGCCTGGATGAGACAAGCCGTGCAACGCGTCGAACACGGTCTGCCGAAACTCACG
>CALYDF020010135.1:0-10184 GCA_944474145.2 Dicrocoelium dendriticum
CAGAGGCAAGACAAATCGGCCGGCAATTACACACATCACGTAGGTCACGTAATTTTGGAATCGGCTTCCCTACCAAAAATTGCCCGTAGCTCAGCAATGAGCCCTCATACAAAGATCTGGTGAACCGATCCGCTACGACAGGCAAGTTGATGGCGGATAAGGAATTATGATACGCGGATGAAGTTCCTCGGGTCCGGCAGGTCTCCTGCCGTTAACAATGGCGACTAGAATGCGGACATCCTTTACACGTAATCTAAGCTATTCAGATCAGTATAGGCTGCACACGTAGAGCTCGGCCTAGGCGCATGCCAATTTGTAAATACGGAAGCGATGTGATCCGCCAATGCTGATGCACGTTAAGTGCTTGTGGTCAGAGCCTGTCTGTCAGCGTCCTCAAACACAAATGTGTAACTTGCGGGTATCCGGCGCCGTTTCACGTACGAAAAATATTCCCGGGGTCTGCCATCGCTGAGATTGCTTGCTGATCGTCCTACTGCTGACGGTTTTCCGCCTTGTGTTGCTGTAAGTATTCCTCTGTACAACCTTACCGGCAGCATAATGAAGATAGGAAAAGCCATACTAAATAACACGTACAGTCATATCCACCGGACTTGGAACGTCTAACAAGGTTAGTGAATTGACCGCAAATGATCTTCAGAAATTGGAAACCACTACGATCCATTGAGTGTGATTTCGTGCCAGTTCGTTATTGCTACAATATTAAGTATATTAATCATTTACAACGCAACATATTCAGCACGTGCACATTGTAAAAATAAAAAGGGGTACCACGATGGTTAGCACTTCACCCAAATTCAAACCATTGCCTAAAAACCTTATTCTAAAAGAACAACCTTTGTTTACTTTTTGACAAATGCTGATATGACGGAAAATGTTCTTACGCAGAATATGTTTCTCATTATTAAAAACATTTGTTTTACTGCAGGTCCGAGTGCCATCTTTGTACCGAGTCAACTCGGGGTGATCAACATTCTCATAGCGTAATGAAGCAGGTTATTATTACCCAGATTTCCAAGGAAAGCTGATGGTTCTACCCCGCTAAATGTCTTCTATTTTTTATCACCTCAGTACTCTCAAATTTAATGACGTCGATTAGTCATGACGTAATAACACACTCTCTAGAAAACTCTGAACTCATATCGCCGGAGCAACACTGCTTCTGTTAGCATCGCTCATGTGCTACTAGGTATGATTTCAATTGAAATTTGGCCCAAATTAGCCCATCATGGGAATGGCAATGAGGTTTTCAATTTCGAGGTTTTTCAGTTTTCAAGTGCTTGGCGCACAGCATCTCAGCCCACAAACAAACGCGTGCGTTTTATTATGACGGCTGTCGGCGCGAATCATGAAGATGAATTGCCTGAAATGATCTCATCGGTTCATTCTAACCGGTATATCTCCTGAGTGCCTACTTATGATAACTCGTAGCATTGAAGTGTACTTTGGTTTCTTAGCACCGACACAGCGTTATCACGCACTTGTTGTAATGAGCGACGCCACTTAGAGACACGGAGGCGAAATCGGATTTGGCGACCTCTACATATCCTTAATTGACCCTGATGCAGCGAGCCATTTACATGAATGATACAGCGGGTCATCAAAAATTTGTAACTTTTCGATCCAGTAGAACCCAATGCGGTTTAATTGCACTAAAATAACACTCTCTATTCTCTCCCACACTTTTTATCTCAATTTTGTAAGCATTCTTCCACAATATTCAACAATATACCGTATACATTTTGGGTAGCTCTGTCTGCTGCGACCATCATTGGTGGATTCCAAACCACGAATATTGTTTTCTAAACACCAGCAATCTATAAGCCGCTTTCGGAAATACCACCCTCACTGATGTTGTACGGTTCATTAAATGGAGCGCAAACACTTGACTGATCGGCCGAATCCAAATAAAATTACAACCGTCTTGTGACTGAAAACGATGCCCACCCAGCTTAACGTGCAAACCATAACGACAGGACAACCTGGACATTATTAATTCATTTAGTTAGGGTCTGGACTATCTAGCCTTTGAGCTTCCAAGAGGAGAAAGTTAAATTTTCTCAAAATCTCAAACCCTCAGTAATTCAACAAGTGTCTGATTATCATGGTTATTGAAGGCTCTGCAATGTAAAGCTAGGCACTACACAGGTCACGGTTTGAACTGGTGACAATATATCTGATTGTGAATGACACAAACCTATAAAACAGAGGTATCTAGTTGTTTGGAAAGTAATACTCTCAAAAGTTACGCAACGGCTACTGGCGTCAGGAGCAAACAGACGTTTTCTACTAGGGGAGCCGGGGTACGCGTTGGATGCATGGCCAAACCACCAAACCTGGCAACTTGCAGTGGCACGACAAAGAAAATGCTGTGTGGTGTACGTGGTGTCTGTCGGAACGTTGTCTGTCATACGGCACGTTTTTCAGTGACGCAAACGACAGATCGAACAAACAATCACTTCTACTTTTCGAGTTGCCGTTTGATATATTGCCGGACACATTGGAACTACCAAAAATAGTGGGGTGGATTGAACCGACAGAGACGTGAGCAGAGCCATGCGACGGAGTCACCGGGTGAACTACGCGGCCTAATAAACCCATGCAACTTTACAGGTGAACCCAGCGCTTCATTCATATGCGTCTGGAGAACGTTTATTCAAACAGGGAATGTTACATTAGACAATTCGGTGCCTTAAAAGTGCAGTGTCCTCCACACACCGGACCGTGAACTTCGCTCTCACCCAATGGTCCACTGTGGTTCATATCCATCAGGCCGCCTCGAGTCGGAAGCACTCACACAATAACCTTTGTAGTCGGCTGTCTTGTACGTTCTATGTGACTTGAAATCTGGTCCATACACTGTCCGGTGCGGTGAATGTCTTTTTTCTGACGGCCTTAATCCCCATTAATCGCACTTATAACACTTAGGTAAGCAACTATGCAGGATCGAGTTTGCGTGCCGTTCCTGGCCGTATGTCCAGTTTAATGACGGTGCATTAGAAATTCGTAGACTAAGGGAAGATTGTGTGGCTCCGGAACAATATATTTGGATCTGATGGACTGGTGTGGTTCAACAGCAATGGACAAGTATACTCCCTAGACGTTCTGTGAAGTCCTCCCAAAGTTCCGTTAATCTGTGTTATTGTTCAAGCCTTTGGTAGGTGCCCTACGCAGAGTTTAATGTGTATCTACCTAAGAGCTGATTGCCTGCAGGTATATCTTGCGTTTTTATCCTCTTTTTTAGTGCAGCTCAACCGACCAAACCGCTCTCTTTCTTGCAGCGCACCTGCCACTCAGCTCTGCAACATGGAAGGAAAAATATCGCACAAAATTTGATTTCTGGTTCTCCTTATAAACAATGGGATGGAAATAATTGGCCCGCCGAAGCCCCGTAATTCACTGGAACATGAATTATTTTTGACGTCTCGCATACCGAACACTTTAGACCGTCGCACATTTCCCATCTGTGTCGTGTTTGGGTACATGCAGGCTTTCAACATAGCCGACCTGCTCAATCGTCACAAGTCCCTCAATATGGGACGACGAAGGTGGCCTTACTGTTCACACTCTCCGAAGCGTTGGTGCTGCGTGTACCAACTTGTTAATATCCTTCGGTCGTCGAACCACGAAATAGTCGCGGGACCTGTCGGACAGGGGCCCGTCAAGTCAGGCCTGAGGAAGTTGTCAATTGGGGACGACCGTGACGTACAGATACTTGTGTCTCCAAAACAGGTGACTCATGCTTTATGGGGCTTCACACTTGTACAACGACCCCTAACATATGTGATAGCGGAGACGAAGTGCACACTGGTCAGCCGTGACTTGCTAGCTCGCCTAATAAGCCCTTGCACCTGAGCATGGAACTACCTAATGGGGCTGAGAAGGGTCAATCTACGAAAGGGGGCGGACACGTCTGGCCTGAAAATGTTGCAAATGTTCTCGTACGCACGGCTAACACCGAATCAGCAGACAACAAAGCAACTTCGAGTACGAAAGTGGAAGCCTACAGCCACAGTGCCATTGCGATGGTCTTAGACATATGAACATGGACATGACTAATGATGGCATATTCGCCATCTGGCCAGCCAACTTGTCACTTCTGGTTTTCCCAGGCATTGCATAGAGATAGGTCTACGTTGGGACTGCGAGCGTTTTCGCAAGATTCGTTTAACCACGCAAGGTTTGTCTTTTATTAGCCTTTCATTGTTTGTTACCTTTAGTTTAAGCTAATCGCGATGGAACAAAGAGGAACGTGCATCCATCATCCGGCTGACGTGAAGGCTATTATACTGAAGACCTATGAGGAAGGCGACGACTGGAAAATGTTGCATCTGTGTTACAGGTAAACGTCAAGACTTGTCACAGTTGGATTATAAAATTGGAAATGAAAGAGCCTAAAAGTACCGCTACCATGCCGCGTCGAAGGTCGCTGTCAGAAAGTCACGTTGATTGCCTTGTTGAATGGGTTGAATCGGAGCCAACAGTGACGTTAGAAACTCTTCGTTTACGACTGAAGGTTGAGTTCGACTTGGAGATAAGCGTTAGCACCATTGCTCGCTATCTAGACGGTCGACTGATGATGCATTCAATACCAGAACCTATGAATACCATGGAGAACAAGAAGCTAAGTAAGGCTTACGTCCTGACACTGATAAGTTTGGAGGCTGAAGGATCGCGAGCAGTATGGATGGATGAGACAAACTTCAATCTGTTCTGCGCGCGCACAAGGGGTCGATCGGCACGCGGCACCCGTGCAGAGTGTACGGTGGCCAACATTCGGGGACAAAATTTGCACCTAATAAGCGCAATGACCGCGGACGGATTGCTGGGGTTTTCCGTTCTAAGGGGCAGTTAAATAAGGCAAGATGTTCGTGCTGGTTGCGGCAGATGCTTGGTACAGATTGTAGACATTTGTCTGACAGCTGTATTTTTGTTTGTGATAAAGCTCCATGATACACTACTCTGGAGCGTATTTTTCAAGAGGAAGCTTACACCTCGGAAACACTGCAACGACTCGCACCGTATTCTCCACAACTGAATCCCATTGAAGGGATTTGGAGCACCATTAAGGCCTATGTTAAACAAGAAATGAGGCAACAGAAAAAAATCTACTGCTCCCACCTACATCAACAAAGCCTATAATGCTCTCTCCTATATACTTTCACCACAACAAGACTGAGATTACAAGTGCCACACTTAATTGTGTATTCTTAGTTTTCTAACCTACGCAAAGTCGATCAGAAACAAAATGAACTCTTCACGAGTTTGTGCGCAACTCAGCAATCTGGGAGCGACTTTCCTTACGGAAACGTGGTGCTGCTCCGAACATTTTGTTTTTGTCGAATGACGCTGAGATTTTTCTGCTGAAAAACATCCGCTCTAAATAAAACTGGAAGATATGTTGACATACAACGCATTCGAGTCATCCAAAATTAACAAATGTCAAAGAAGCCCTTTGCACAAAACGTTACATAGAACGCAAATATATATGACTTATGAGCGAAAGGATTTTGGTAAGTATTTTTGTTCGTCGCAATCAGCATATATATATATACACATATATATATATATATATATATATGGCGGAATAGTCTATGGTGCGGTGGGGCTGCTGGCAGCTAGATCCTGACAAATGCTCTACCCATTGCTGTAACTGGTGTGCCATGGGCTCGTATTCTGTCGACCACTGGGTGGGATTTGTTTTACGCCCTTCTCCCTGCTAAGCTTCAGGACAGCAATCAGCATTAGTCAGTGGACTGACCATGTTCTGGAACCGATGCCTTGCAAGTACCCATATAATCCAAGGCTTTGACTGAGAACCCGCGTCGTTATGTCATATGTGAAGGCCTTGCCAGTATCCTAGTCCAATGTCTTCGGAGGTTAGAAAGTGTTCGATGAACCACTTCCCGTAAAACCTAGCCATGGGTGACAACAAGTCTGCTGGTTATAAGCTCACAGCTCGATTTGCGTAGAGCGCGAGAGCCACGCATTTGCACTGACGGTAGATGGCCGCCTCCGAGTACTCAATGGTTTGTTACTGCCTGCCTCAAACTAAGCAGCTCGTGGTCAAATGGGTGCAAACCCGCCAAAAACCCATCTGTGTCTGGCCGTCGTCGCAAGTGCGTATCCAACTACGGTTGCAAAACATAGATTAATTATTCCAGATCGCCAAAAGCTGCGTCTTTCGGACCTCAAGCAGATCCTGTTCTGTCTCTGCAAATCACATTCCCGAGATAGATCTGCTCCCTGCTGCTTTGTGGGCCAGGCTATTAAGCCAAAGGCTCCGGGCGGAGTCCCTCAAGTAAAACTCCGAAGCACAACGATCACCTATCGTTCAAGTCCCACTTGAACATGAACTTGAAAACTTCAATCCGTATGCCAGCAATACGGTGAGTTATGAATGTTTTATAAATTGGATATTGGGTCATAGAAAGCGTACAATGTCGTTAGTTTAATTCTATTGTTAGGTTTGCTTACATATAACATACTTAGGATAATTTTAACCTACAACTAATGTGCTTTAGATAGTTACCTTGTCATTGATTATTGGGTGGCGATAGGCGTTTATATTTATGCGTTCCAATTTCGCACCTTCATATGAGTCTGCTGAGTAAACTCTGTGAATATAAAAAGTTTAAGGGATAGTATGCGTTCCCGTCTATTACGATGCAAAGCTGAGTGTTAATTCTAAAGTCAAACCTGTGACAACGTTGTATTATTCCCATGAGTACATTACTCATAGGCATATGATAGTTCATCCGCATGTTCCTCGACTTCCGCAGTTTTACCCAGTCAGTGAGATTGACCACTTTGGCCGAATTGCTTAACATTAGTGAAGAGAAATTCCATCAGTGTAGCTACCCCGTTGGTGAACATCATTGCTTAAATAATCATCGGAATACCGGGCTCAAAAATCAGTGGCCTGCCTTGAGCAACCGGTAGAGTATCTGGATGTTATGCTAAGCTAGGATTTATCTTGGTCACACCATATCAAAGAAACGTTCGCAAAAGTTCAGAGGTTATCGTTCTACGCCTCAAGCCTACGAGCTTCCTCTGCCCCACATGATTTAATACTTCGCTCTGTCACGGCTTGTATTTCTCTACACTGGACGTACTGCTTACCAGTAAATTTTCCTCCTCTATTGGGCATGAACTTTAGATTAATAGAAAGGTAGTTGAAACACTTGTCGAGATGTAGCGGTGCATCGAATTTGACGTTCGGTGTTATACTTGTAACCACAAACGTTGGTTATTGCAGGTGAATAGCAACCACAAAAACTTGCGGTCACAATTCACTCCCTTCACTGTGTATTGTCTGAATGTGTGCCGACCTCGTCAACCAGACATTTGTACAAATTCATATTTGTCCGCACACGAGCATACCGTTCATCAAATATCCCCCATCTCGCTCATTTTTTGCAGGAAAATTTCAAGATCGTCCAAGAAATAACTTACAGGTATATGCAGTGATGGTATAACTCTTTTACAATGATTAACCCCTTGTTTTTACTTTAACTCTGTATCACCCCTTCTGCGTGCACAAACACCTGCCTGACTTGACTTCATTTGAGGATTTGTGTCCGCGTTGCGTTTCAGCTAGCGGGATCCGTGACTGGGATCACACAATATTTCATACAACGACATGAAATGTGGAACAATGGATTAGCACGGGTAAAAAGGGAAGTGCTTGACAAATCCCTCAGGATAGGAGCGAAAGTAATAAGTATATTAACAAGAGAAAGATAACACTTGTCGGTGAACGCATCAAATGTTTCAGGTGTGCATACAGGTTGATTAACCTCGCCCAGGAAAAATAACTTGGATTCGAAGCTACTGTGCTCTGTAAACGCAGAAAACGACAGTAAATAAGAAAGTATGCTTGGGCCTGCTGCATTTGCATGAGTTAGAAAGTTATAGGTAGTCGCATATAGATGCCAACAACCCGACGCAAACCACTTGGCTGATCCATTGACTGTTAAGTGTGCTGCGTGGGTGGTGTAAACGAATCGGTAACAAAAACAAATAAAACTAACGAGACTCGACATAATAATGGCATGCAGGCGATATGCCGCCACATCATAGTGCTTTTTAAATTTTGATAGCCCTGGAGCATATATGAAAAAACACGGAAGAATATTCCAAGGCTAGGATACGTGAATGTAGGGAAGGTTCCGGCAACATTTCAACTGGTTGTACTGGGTGTAGCCGCATTCGGATAGTGGCCTATCTGTTTAGTGTGTGTGGGCTGGGATTCAATAAGTTCGACATGGTTGGTTAGGGGCATTCAAGATCTGATAAACCTTTAGAAAATCGCACCGCAGACACCAATATTTCCCAGTGAGAATACTTAGCGTCTTTTCTGAACTGGCAATGGAGATGGAGTACGCGCTTAAACAAGCTAGCCCCTGTTCACTGTGCAGTCTTAAAAATGACAAAGTCATGTTTCTTCCAGTGGTGTCACACTCAATTACTTACTAATGGTCTCACATAAGTGTTGAACATTTACGAACGTATGGGATGATCTAACCAGCAAACTGCCCCCGCATGTGGCATAAGCGTTGGCTGAATTTCTTCGCTGCCTTCTCGGCCAGTCTTGAACACTCGAGATCATCGTGCACGCGCAACTCAAGATAACCTCATGAGAAGCGGGCTGCAAACATATTCTCTAAGACTGTATTCGTATGTGATCCGGTGACGTACACTTATTGTTTTACATTTGATGTTGTTAAACGAGCATTTTCTACGCTGACCAATCGTAGGCCATGTCGAGAACATATTTCAGTGCTCCCTGATACTGCATCTTGTCGACATTTCTATGAACGCTTTCGCTATGAGAGATTCCACAACTTTAGTAATAAAGCCATGAAGCCTAATCAGGTGGTAGTTTGCGGGCAAAGTATGATTGTCCCCAGTAGAAAAGGATGGCCATGGCTGCGAATCGCCGATGACTATTGACCACAACATGGCCCTGGAAAATAAATACTTCGGCGAGATCGTCGCGTGCATGTCCCAACATTCTTATGCTGCAGAAACCAGCTAACGACACCCAACCTAGAGGGCGTGTACTTGCTATGCTTGCTCCATGAACGAAATGTCCTAGTGAAAGCATTTACCATGCTCACCGCTAACAGGCCGCAACTTTTCAAGGAAATGTCACAGTGATTATATGCAAAGTGTGGGTTTGATGGACATTAGTGCACCAACAGCCCGATTATCCGATTGTGTAGTTCTCTGCTTTATACGCAGTGTTTTAAATGATCGCCACGCTTCTAACTCAGAGGAAGTCCAATGACATTCGAAAGCCCCTGTCTGCCAATATCTGGTGAATATCAGGCCCAAAACCCATTCTATCCCTTAGCTTTACATTAATGATCATCGGGAAAACTTATTTCATATACCGAAACAAAAACTATCTCACTTCGGGTTTTGGAAGGTTTTTAATCAAAACAAGCATGATGTGCATGGGTGTATGCATTACATACACTTTCCCCGTAGCATAATTCGTCCTCTCCCGCCACTGTTCGCTTGTGTAGGGCTGTTGGGTTGTTCTACTGTCGCATAAGTGAAAGAAACAGCAATATTTTGTGAAGCCTCCTTACATACCCATTAAGAGTCCAATGACTTTGAAATCACCACCAATGTTTCAACAGTACTTATCGTAGTTCAGTGCAGCTAGTGAAGGTTGCATACTGTAGTAAGTGTCCTTCAAATGGGTTGCATGCAACAGAGACGCAGTTGTTTTTTCATTTCCATTTTGGAGCATTATGGCCTTAAAACTACTCTTGAACCAATCAATGAATCAGGGTCATTCGACACTGATATGTCTCACGCCAAGCTCACTCAGCAGTGCTTCCACATCGGAACAGTAAGAAAAGGTTTCTTTCGTGTTATAGACCCCAGACAATTCAACACTATGCTTTCTATATACATTAACCTTAGTGTTTGCAGCAAGTAAGTGCTACTGCTGCCTCCGCAATGCCAGCAACACGGCTTTGTCTTTAGACAAGTCCAGCTAATTTACCAAGTCCTTCAGCTTTGATTATTCATCCCACATCAACTTCAAGTTTCGTATAGACGTCAGAATCAGGGGAAGGTGACGATGTGAAATTACTAGTCACCACCTGTGAAATGGTTAATGTGAAATAAAGCGATATAGGTCGAATAGT